>VWZD01012560.1:55598-88875 GCA_013396695.1 Sakesphorus luctuosus
AAAAAGGGGGAATCTCTAGGAAACCATTGACATTTCCTTACCATAACAGTCTCTAATTCTAGGCTTTGCTTATTGTTTCAACACCTTAGATACTTTTAGCTTTGTATATGTTGTATTCTACCCAAGAAATGTGAAAACTGACACTTGGAAACCAAAGTATGAAATACATTTTTTTAAGTGGGATCCTGGTAAAGTCACTAACAAACAGACACCATTTTAGACAGCTGACTCAGTTGTGGAAGAATCCAATTTATAAAAGAAAAATCATTGAGCTATTAGAATATTTAGGAAAACAAAGCAGGCTGGAAATGTTCCTTCTAAAGTGTTAAAAACAGGTGGGGGAATACTAAGAAAAAGATGCTACCAAATTATCTATTGCTTTGGAGGTTTGGAAAAAATCCAAATTAGTATAAGGAGGCAATATTATGACCAGTCTTTAAAAAGATAATTGTGGCATCTCTTTCTTCATTATGGTATATAAAACTCCAAATGTGGTATCAGCTTACTCCTCAGATAGAACAGACAGGAAGAGAATAAAATGCACACTGGAACAAGACTTTCCAAGAGGCATTCCGCCAAATAAAATGCTAACACTGTATCATAAAAACAAAGCAAATAGTTTTTGAAATGTGTAAAATATGCAGTTAGGTGATGGAAGACAGACTGCATGAAAAATTATCTCAGAAAGCTGTTTTTATGATATTCAACTTTGTAACCAACTAGGAAAGATAGAAATATTACACTGAGCAAGATCTAAGAGCTCTTAATATGAGTGACCAGCAAAAAGATCTTGGCAGAAGAAGGTAGCTATAAAGTGTGAGAGCAGCCACAGATGTCTGCGGTTGATAGAGACATGGAATATGAGGACCAGAAATACAAGGTAATATATATAATGCATTTTTACTCATCACATCATGGTTGCATAAGGAATGGCACATACTCAAGGACATTTCAGGCTATAATGGGTAGCCAGTGCAAAATACAAAAGTATTTGGACTCACTTTAAAATATAAAGAACACAATAAACCTGATTTCCTGTGTTCTCTGTCTTGCAATCAGTGTTCTCCTGTTTCATATGACGAAAGCATCATCCAAGAGTTTTTGTCATTTAGGCAACTTGTCACATGTCTTTCCTATGTGAGTATTCCATAAAAGGTAAACTAGCCCCATTTGTCTTTCTAGTCAGTTGTTTTCAAAGGGCTAACTGTGCTCAATCCTTGAGATATCTACCCAATGATAGAATCACGTGATAAACCAAGTTAGGTGGTTCAAACTAACTGAACAATGAAGTACTCTGAATATTGCAATCATTTTAAAGAATGTTTGATATGCATGGAAATGTTACTTCAAGTACAGAACCATGTGTACAGAGCTGTCAATTCCTTCTTGTGATGTGACAAGTATAATTGTTCAGCTTGATGACTCTATCACCTTAGGGTAAAAGGCTTTAAAATAGTTAGAAATATAAAAAAGATCAGACGTATAAGTTTGGAAGTATACTTTCTGCATAAATATGCTATCAAATGGAAATTCTTACATGTCTTAATGTGACTGTCTCATAAATACTGCAAGTCAAATTCTGATCAGCTTTTGAGATCAATTGTAGTGTTATGTAAATCAGTAGGACTATAAAAAATTCTGTATAATTAGGACCGGATACACTCCAAAACCAGATCATAAACCTATTTCTTCCCTCATAACACAAAATGTATTGCCATCCAGATTGCTTTAGCAGGTATAAAAGCAGTTAATGTGACACTCATTATTTGTGAACAGCTTACCTTCCTGGGAGTGGCAAAAAATATTTAGTAAAGCCTTCTGGGCAGTTTGAGGGGTGTTGATTTGCTTTCTTAATTTATTGACTGTTTAAATTTGTTTATATTTCCATTTCTATAATTTGTAGCTATAACTTAGGTGATTCTATAAAGCACTTGGAGCTTCCAAAATACCCTTTAACAAACAAACCTATGTACATTTTCTACTTGACACAGTAAACAATAACTGTGAGAAATAAAAAGGGAGGGTTCATTGGAGGTGGGAAAGAAGGGGTTTGGTTAATTAAAAGGTTCTGTGTTAATTGGGGGTTTTCTGAGAAAATGGGACTGGCCCTTTAAGGGGGGGGAATATCTCCACATGCAGGTTAGACAGGCAAAAATTGGCGGGAAGTCTGTGAGGCTGCAGTCCCAGCAGAGGGGCTGCTGCCAGGGCTTGCGGCCGGTGTGAGGGCCTGAGAGGGCAAGTGGATGAGCCAATCAGCGTTGATGGCACAGCAAGAAATTACCCAAAGAAGGCAGTGAAGAAGTGAGGACTTCAAATCAGCGTTCAAAGTGCCAAACATGGACTACGGAGGGCTGGACTCCTGGAGGGGGGAAAGGGGCATGGCGTGAAGGAAATAAATTGAGGTGACCCCTCCCTCCTCCGTGTGTGCTCCTCGGCGATTTGGCTGTGGGGAGGCACCCTGTGTACACAGTATTGGCCATTAAAACCCTATTTTTGCTTTGCTCCTTCAACTCGTCTCTCTAAAAATTCTTCAAAACGAGATTTTTCTCACAATAACTACTTTTATCTTCCATTAATTTATGAACTCCAATTGTTAGACTTCATCATCATCATTGCTAGGCTTCACGAACGAAGATTTGGGAAGGGCACTACCCGCGCTTGCTGCAAGCGTGCTGGTGCATAAAAAGGCCAATACGGGATAGGCAAGTCTGGTCACAAAAGGCACAGCAGAATGTCTGTGGTGATATTGGCGAGGAACAGTTCTTTCTCCGTTGTCTTTTTTCCTTGAGACTGATTCTCCATGCGTTCTCAAAGGAAGCAGTGCTGTCCTTAGCAAAGGCTGCTTGGTTGTTCAGGATGCTACCCAACGAGACTGTCATCTCTGGGGACAAGTCTCAAATGGCCAGTATCCTGAACTGACTGCATGCAGGGTTGGGTCTGCTGCTTCAAACTGCTGTTTCAACCCTCACCTGTCGCTACAGGGCTTTGCAATGTGAGTGAACCCTTCAAGCCTGTACAATGGATTTTATAGGTGAGGCACAGCACGCACAGAACTGGCCCCACCCTAAGGTTCACCTGCCACAGTCTAGTGAGCTTGGACGGTGACAGTGAATACCTCAGGACATAGGTTTGGTCAGAGTATCCTTCTCTTAGATAGATGGCCTTACAGGGCTAAGCGAGCTCCATCTGCCCAGGTTTGGAGTTAGAGCTGTCCTTCTCCTAGGATGGGTGCCAGAGGGCTAGCAGGCCCATCCTGCCTGTGAACACACTTTGTCTGACCCTTCAGCTGAGACCTGTCTGGCATGGGAGACCCTACTGGAGGCACAAACCACCGCCAGCATAGCTCTCAATCTCATGAGGGCACGCAAGCTTCTCCCCCGTGACAAGGGGGTGTCCCCAGAGAAGAGTTTACAGAGAGAATATTTGTTCACATGCTGCTGTCATTAAGGGAAGACAGTTTCAGAGGAACTTTCAAATGAACCTTAGATATGGACAAATAGCATCAATTTCCAGTGGATATTGGGTACTCATTAAGTCTCTACTGTTAAAGTATGTAAAGCTGTTACACCTCTCCAGTGACCTCAGTTTAGAAGTTGATGCCAGAATTCCTTTATACTTACACGGAAACACAGTCTGGAAGGAAATTGAAGGAAAGTGGTATTATTGGCAAGTGTTATTCACTAATGCTGAGAGTGCTGAATGACACTCCCAAGAAATTATGTCTGATTTGGCACAGATCTCTGTCATTTGTTTTTCTTGGTGTAGACCACCAGCAGACAAATTGTTTCCTTTTCTAGGTTTAGAAAAAGGGGAGTAGTTCTTTAAAGGTCTCTACTATCAGTCAGTACTGCAATCTATATAGTGTATCTCCTTCGGGACTGTACCAGAAAGACTATATCCAACTTTTGGCTAAACTACCTTTTCAGAAAGAGATACTAAACACAATTATTTTCTGTGCTTTTCGTTGTGCCTTATTCTTTCAGTTTCCTCAGTATCCCTGAAAAAATATTCATCTACATATCTGGGAAGAAAAAAGTTCAAATTCTCTCATGTAAGCATTAATGGACAATCAAAAATCAACATGGATGGACTCAAAAGTGCTGTACCACAAAGGACAGGAATTCCCCCATTCTATAATTTGTAGTTTCATCATGGAAAGAATTTTATGTCCCAGCCATTAGATATGTGTAGCAGTTTATTTCTGATGTCTTTCCACACAATTGTTTCTCTTTTTCTCATTATTATTTGGAGAAGGAATTGTTTCAGTAGCATGAGGTTTCCAAAACATTACTCTATGTATCCTTGCTTCCTAAATCCTGAAAAGTTTCTGTTTTCTCAGTTGCCATCAAAGCATTCCACAACCTAAATACATCTCAAGATATTTATTTATTTATTTATTTATTTATTTTTATCAGTTTTCACTTTACCAGATTTTGCTCAATTGAAATGGCTTTCTGAGAACACAGAAGCTCTGGTCTGCATCTATTTTTTCTTTTAAATATTCCTTTTTGATTAGATCATTCTGCTTCTCAAATATTTAAGTTTTGTCTGAAAGTATACATCCCTTCTTACATGGTGAACTAGAAAGCTTAATTTGCAATTGATACTTTACCTCTCTGAATATTTTCTCTCATTCCCATTTGGAAAATCTTTTTCCTAAAGTCACTCACGGTCCATCTAAATTGGCTCTGCAATTCCATTTCAGTGATTCAATTTCTTTTCTGCAGTTCTAGTCTAGTTTTATTCTTGTTAGTGACAAAACCTGCCTGATTCTTCCAACCCATCTGGTTCCATGTATGCATACACTTCCCACTTCTGATCTCACTATCATAACTAGTATGATTATTTTTGTTTCAAAGGAACTATTCCAACACAGACTACGTTATCTCTCTGTGTTAGAGAAAACTATGTTCTGGTCTGGGATTTACTTTGCAAGGGTTCTCAATACAACAATTTTTCTCTATTTTTACTCTAAGAAGGTGTCCAATATCAAGGGTATTCCTTCATATTGAATGCTGATATTTTGAACCCATTCAAACATAAGAATGCAAAATTTCATGTCACCATGCTAGTATTAGCTTCTTGAACGATATTTGGTGAAAAGGCAGACAACACTCAGTGATTTTGTATAAATAGGATCCTAAGCATGTGTTTAAGTATTAAGCCAGGCAAATACCATAGTATTATTAATTATGTGCTGAACAAATTGCAGAGCTTTAACTCCTTGATCATCTTTTACCATGTATTTGTGCCAATCCAAACTTCAGACTGCATTCCTACATTATTTTTCTTTGCTTTCAGAAACACCATAACACATAATTTCCACATATTTTTTCACATGTTCGCCCGGGAGCCCAAGCTTATTTTAGATGCCCTAATCAGGATCTGGTGCTACCTGATCAACAGTTTAATATATGATAGAGATCTTGTCTATTAGGATTTTCAGAATTCCTTAGATCTACAGTTGCCATTATAATGTGTGTATTCCATGTCAGCCCAAAACACCCCTTCACAATTCCAGTCAAGCCTGTTCATGCATCTTCATAATGCTTAACAAGTTTCTCCAGTTCACTGTCAGATGTAAATAAGAGTGTTGATTTACATCTCTAAAAAGTATCTCCAATAGTGCTCCAATCTGCATTGTGAAATTGGTTGTTTTCAGATGGGCAAAGTCAGAACTAATGGGAATATTTAGGACCTTGCCTTGCCTTTTTGCCTCCATTTTTCTCCTGTTTCTCTTCTCCTTTTTAATTTTTCTTCTTCCCTTCCTGTTCCCCTTCCCCCTACCCTTCCTTCCCTTCCCCTTTTTTCCTTCTTTCCCTTCCCCTTCAAAAATCAAAAACATAAAAACCCAAACAAACAAAAACACAACAACAACAACAACCAAACAAACAAAACCCCCCACACACACACAAAAAGGAAACAAACAACCAGACAGACAGACAGACAAAGCCTTTCTGTAAAGGTCTGCGTTATGCCAATGGTTCCATTAAACATGACAATGCTTAGATGCATATCTGGATGCTAGATTGTCCTAGAGGAAAGAACATGTTCCTCTGCTTCCTGAATTCCTTTCCTCTTATTGTTCTACCCCAATGCAGGCCTGTAGCCTGCTTAGAACTACATAAGACCTAAAGCATTTTACTGTTTTGTTCACCTCGTTCCCTGTCCTACTCAGCTGTAGTTCAAGGAGGAAGATAACAGTAAGGTAAATTTCAACTTTAAAAAAGGAAAACAAGCTTTGACAAACACAACTGATACTAGATGGTAGTATCATAAAACATCTGAAGTTGAGAATGTAACTCCATATGCATTTATCTAAGCTAATAAATTTCTAATGATAGGGAATATACAATTTTAATTTTTTAAAAAAGTTACTTCAAACTATTAACTACATTTAATTTTTGTAATATGAATGTGTGCCCTGATTTTGTATATTGCATGATCTATAATGGTAGTTTTTAATATACTGCACATAACAAGAAACAGTACTATAAAAATGGGAAAATATTTGATATCGTTGACATTTTTGTTCTACTAGTACTGTGAACCACACTGAAGAGCTTTAAAAATACATATGTTAAAGCAATAGCAAATGTATTTGCACTAAAAAAGAATCTTTAAAATGATTGATTCAGCTGTACCCAGAGCTTTAGATGAAGTTAAATCAAATAAGTGAAAAAAAAAAAGGAAACCCAAGGAGTGAGAGAAGTGAGAGATTGCATTTTATTACTAAACAAAAATTGGTCTAGCTATGTTCATAGCTGGCACGTGTCAATTTTCATTGGAATGGAAATATATTTTTGTCTTTACTAAACCACTCTTTTTCATAAACTCCACCTCTCTATTGACAAGGAATATGCCAAATGAGGGAAAACAATGTTAAATAATCTTTGTTTTAAAATAACATCACTAACAAAACCCAAAGCCACTACATTTATGGAGCAGTCTATAGTACTTGTAAATATGGAGGCTGATCCAAGGGACAAATTTTAGGTGAAGCTTTGTTTGAGTAGGACTGTAATTTATATCCAAGGGACTATGGCATAATAGGGATTTCTTCTATGAATTCTGATCAAAATTAAATTAAAATGTGATCCTTTTCCCCAGTATAATAGCTATGAACACATTTGAGTTATTATTAAATAACTCCGTAATGTACTGTGGTCTATGTACATAATATATTTGAATTTTAAAACTACCACATAATGCGAAAACTGTAGTTCATTCTTTAGCTGTTTAGACAGTGGGGTGTGTGTAGTCATGGTTCTGACTCACGCATTTTCCTACCTCATTCAAACAATCTCATTTATATGCAGCTTTTGGGGGGTTAACAATAAGGATGTGGATTGTATTTAAAAAAGTGGAGAAACTTTCTGGAAAACCTGCCTCCAGTTTTAGAGCATGGGCCAACACTTCTCTTTATTTTATTACTAAGTTCACGATGCAGTAGGCCACCACCTGAAAATAAGCAAATTTCTCTAGAACTGAATGACTTGGTGTTGGAAGTATCTCCAGAATACTCATACATACTATTCTGTTAAAACAACAACAACAACCACCAAACAAACAAAACCAAATAAAACAAACAAACAAACAAACAAGCCACAGACACAATTTTATAAAACTGCAGATAAAAGAAAAAATTGTAGTTCATTTTGTTGGAACCTGTGGCTTATTAGTAGGAATAAGAATAAAAGTCAAAATGGGGAGGAGCTGAGGAAAGAATCTCCTACATGATGCAACATCTGTGAACTGCTGAGTAATTGCTATGCTTTTTTCCACTTCTCTTTTTGTTTCGCCTGATCTGTGTGAACATTCCTATCAATGTTCATTACAAGCATGGAGTAACAATGATGCTCCATAATAGTTTTCATACTTTAAAAGGCACAAAATTCAGTTCTGCAATAATTGTGTAGGTTTTCACAGAGGAAGATGAAACGCTTGTCCTGTTATGAAAACTAATGCTTATATCTTATCCTCATTTATAATTGTTTAAACATACTTTCTTGTCTCCAAAAGTCTCACTATGTTGATGTTCTATGAACTTACTCACTGTCAAAGTTTCCTTCAACATCAATTCAAAATCCATGTGTGTGCTGGTTTAAAGGTAAATCAGCAGGAGAAATTAACCCAACTCAAAAAGATATTGCAAGTCAGAGTTACAATTTAATAAAAAGATTACAATAAATTCAATGTTACAAAGGAAAAATTGTTTTTAACCCACAAAGCCCAGATGTATCATCCAGCACCCTGGGGCACAAACAGAATGGTGTTCATTAGCCTCTGTGCTGATCCCCACATGATCCCCCTTAGTTACAAAGTAAATGGAAAGGAAAACCCGTTGGTGAGGATGATGGTCACAGTCTGGACGAGAGTGGCAGTCACAGTCTTGTTGTGATTCTGTTCCTCCTCTGGATCCGACTAGTGGTACTCAAAGTCCCCAAACCCAAATATTATATATGCTTAAATTCAGGTGGGAGTGCCCACTACCTCCCCAGGGGGGGAGACTTCCACAATGCGTAATTTAACTTGGTGAGTCATGGGATATTTTTGGACTTGTTGATGGACCATAAGAAGACATGCCCCCACGGACTGGGTGTGAAGGTGCTAATGGCTCCCCAGAGGGGAGTTATCATGGCTGAGTCATTGGTGTAAAGACAGGAACACTTCCCTATCTCACAGGGTCCTTTAACATGCAGCTTGTAGCCTGAGGTGTCAGGTGTGCCCTGGGCAGCTGCTGCAAATGATCCATTAATAACAGTTCATCAAAAATTACATAGAGAGTGTACAATACAGTTTTGGTTACACCCACACTGTGATAAGCTGGTCCCAGCTCCTGTAACTAGGACAATATGTTTAACTGAAATTCCTGTGATAACCTGTATTCTTTCTTCTTCATATTTCTGTCTGTGCCAATGTATAGAAATACAATTTTTCTCACATACATTGAAGACATTTCCTACTTGTGTCAAATTAGCCCCTTTTTTGACTTCCTCTTGTATGGTCTGATCTCTTCCCTTAACCTTGTAGAGTATGTTCTCAGATATGTTTTCTTCTGAATTCTGCTGTATGGAGCAGAATACAACAACTTTACAAAGTCATTAAAATTTCCTTGTTGGTAACACAAATATGCTTCTTAATACAGTTCTTGTTCTGCTTTGCATGATATCACAAGCACTATTCACTGATATCCCGTGAAGAATTATTAACTGAAGGTCTTGCTCTTATAGTTTTTCAATTTAACCTAGTTTCCATACAGTACTCTTGTAATTAACCCTCAAGTTCATGATCTACTTAGTATTATTACGGTTCATTCCAGTTATAATTTTAAGTCTTTTAGCACCATCCCATGGATTCCTACACGGATATTCTATCATGCAGACAGTACCTTAACAATCATATGTCATCAGCACATTTTTATTACTTGTTCCAAAGTCATTAATGAAATGAAAATATTAAGTAAGATTGATCCCAAGAACAATTGATGAGTGATTCTGCCTAGCCTTTTCAGTACTATTTATTATCTTCTCCACACAGGCAGTTTCCTAGATTGCTTTTTTCCTCTTTTTACCTATCTCATTATGTAGCACCAAGAGACATCCTTTACATAACTCCAAGAATAGCTTTTTTTACCTAGAAACGGATTATCAGAAAAAGCCGTATATTGGTCACATTCTAGCCCAGAAACCTTTATCTCATATTTAGTTTCTGTATTGACGGAAGTGTGCTCTTCAGCTCTTTCTCAAGTATCTGCTTTCAGCATCTACCTTTTCCTCACGGTCAGGTTGTTTTCTTACACTCAGCAATCATTTCCTGCACAGCAATTCTGTGACCTTCCTGGTAAGTACTGTTGTCAAGAAAATAGCCATGAAATCTCCCCTTCATCTCTTTTATGTCTTTAAATCTCCACTTGCACTTCACAGTTGTTTCAAACATCCACTTAACCTATATCTGTCTCAGTTTTATCAGTGAATGTTTCATGCCCTTAAAACTAACATTATTATAATTTTTATCTTTACCTTAGTTAAGATACTAAGTTACTACTTAATCTTAATTAAGATACTATGCCTTTTGTATTCTTCTATTGTTTGATTCATCATCAGTGTTTCATCATTATGCATAATATTTTTTTCTCCTCAGTTCTCAGCTATGATGAAGCACACAGAATACTCCCCTCCCACTTCAAAACCTTGAACAAATCCTTTTGCATTCTCTTATCTGTTTTTTTGATTCATAAAGCTTTTATCTTCTGTTTCTTTGTTGAGCTAAGTAGTCACCTGTTCAGAATGTTTATCAGTGACCAGGTGCCTTTTTCCCAAGTGGCTTCTGTGGTCTCACACAGAAAAATGCTTACCTTTCTCACATAGCTGTGCTAATACTAATTATTTCATCTTAATTCCATTAAAAAAAAATCACTGCCAACAGAGACTAAGTTAAATGAAATAAGCCTGTTTTCTAATACCATAGCTTGCTTGCTTGCTTGCTTATTTATTTATTCATTCGTTCATTCATTCATTCATTCATTCATTCATTCATAACAGGAAGAAAACCAATCTAACTGAACAACTAGCAAGAAAAGGACAGAAGTTTTGAGAAACCAAATTTATAGGACTATATCCCTATTTTGCCAGTGCACATCTAGGAGCAGAAAAAATATTCCTTCCACTGCCAGAAATCACAAGCCTTCCCCTCTCAGGAGTCATTATCATATGTTTATTCAAGAGCATTTCTATTCCTATGTAAGAGCTAGTGGAGAGACCTATGAAAAATCTCTGTGAGGATCTTGTTGATCTGCTCTTCACTGCCTGCTTGTCTGCACACTAGATCTAGGTCTGCACACTGCCTACTGGTCTCCTTCCAAACTCCTTCATCCAGTGGCACAGTCCCTTAATCAGAGCTGTGACTACCATTGCCCCTTACCCCTGGGAACAGTGTCAGGGAAGCCCGGCAGCTTGACATTTGGTCCTCTCTTTGGAGATCAGTTTGGATCTCCATCTGCCCTCTGGGGTATTGCCACCAACTTTGTGTGGATCCCATGCAGTCTTGATCAGAGTCCCAGAGACTTTCTGCACCCCTTTTTCTACCTGCTGTCACAACTGCTGAGTCAATCCCATTCACCATTGTGCTGAGAGCCATTGCTACTAAACAAAAGTAATCTGAGCAACATTTGCCAAACTGGAAACAGTTGAAGCTGAAGGTTTAAACTGTACCTAATCAGGAAAAAAGCAAACAGAAGCAAAATCACAACTTTGTTTTTGAATAGCAACACAATATTTAATTAATTGCCAAGTTTAAGATACTTTACAGAAAATTTTTCATGTATCTGAATTTTTTCAGTGTAAAATTTTCTTCTCTGTGTACAAATTTCTGATGAACTTTGATTTTGTTGGTCTGTCACTATACTGAGGCTTTTCTGTCAGTCTACTATGCCATTCAAAAGTAAAGGCTATACTTGGTGTTTTCCCCTTGAAGTTAAACTTTTATTATGAGTGTATTGTCTTAAAAGTAGATGAGTCATTTTGCATTTCACATTTACTGTTTCTGTGTATCCCTCTTCCTTTTATTTCCCTCCTTTTAGCTTTTCCATCTTTAACCATTTACATTTCTAAAGGAGTACTGCTAGTCTGTGTATATTGAGCTACTCTAGTACCTCATCCAGCATGGAACTATGCTGTGGTATACTATGATATACTGTACTATACTGCACTATATTATGCCTAGTTTTTGCTAGAAATGCAATCTTATAAAACATGCTCTTAAATCTTGTGTTAGCAAATTTGTCTAGGTCACTAGCTCTCACCCATCTAGGAACAATAAGCTACTCATTCCTTCTGCTGTCTCATTTCAGGGTTCAGAGAATGCCCATAACAAGCTGCTATGAAAACAGGGATAGATGAAACATCAAAATGGAAGCTAGTCAGTTCTGTTCTTGCATCAATGACTGATTTGTAGGATGAGTCATTTGACTTCTCTGAACATTCATTCATCATCAGTAAACTGGGAAAAGTATTTCTCTTTCAGGCAAATCATGCACTGAAATGTACCATGTGTCTAAATTGTCTAAAACTGCCACATCTGCACTCACAAAAAATACAAGAGGATAAACTTGGGAAGCAGTGATTAATTTCTTTAATATTTATAATTCAGAAAATTGCAAACAAAAAAAATAAAAATCCAACAAGGACAACTTTTACATGGAGAAAAATAAAAAAGAAAAGCAACAAGGTAAATTTTTACATGGAAAAAGGTAGTAGGTAATGGCATGTATCATCTAAAATGCTGAAGACAAGATGCAGTCATTCACAAAGTACAGTCTGGGAGAAGTAGGAAACTGAGTAGGCAAGAGTTGGAAAAAAAAATCTTAGTCATCACAGGATCTTTGGTTTGTTGCCAAATTCTTAGAACCATTCTTCATATTCTTATTTCATGTAGCATGCAAGCATCTGTGGGGCTCATTCTGTTCTAAGAAACCTATCATTATATAATGCAAATAGTTGTCTGCCTAGAGTACTTATTCCTATTTATAAAATGAATTAGAGAGAGAGAGAAAGAATAATAAATAAATAAATATATAAACAAAGAAAAAGGTCCATGAAAATTTGTGTTATAAGTGGTTCTACGCATGACCAAAAAAGTCTCGATATGAAGGGTAGAAGATAAAAACAACAATACATCTATATTAAAATATTCGTAACTTCTAAATTAAAAATACTTATGAATACCTACAAATACTCAGTACCATTTTCACTCATATACTGAAAAAAGTGGCATGCCTGTTTTCTCTTTTGAAAAAATCACAAAACAAAAGTGAACTAAAAAGCAAATTTTTTAAGCAATAATTTTTGTCTAGAGAATCTTTCCCCACTAAGGATTGCAGCACTATGTTATGGTGGTTTTACCTAAGATAGAGTTCATTTTCCTATGGGGATTAGTTTTGGATTTGTGCTGAAAACTGTTGATAACTTCGGAAAGTTTTAGCTGTTGCTGAGCAGGGGTTGCACAGAGTCAAGGTCTTTTCTGTCTCTTACCTCACCCCACCAGGGAACAGGCTAGGGATGCACAAGGAGCTGTGAGGGAACGCAGCTAGGACATCTGACCCCAAATCACCAGAGGGATATTCTCTACCATTTGGTGCCATACTTGGCATATAAAACTGTTGGGAAGCAGAAGGAAGGAGGGAATGTACAGAGTCACAACGATTGTCTTCCCCAATCACTGTTACATGTGATGGAGCTTGACTTTCCTGGGAATGGCTGAACACCTGCCTACCCATGGGAAGTGGTGAATAAATTCCTTATTTTGTTTTACTTGTGTGCACAGCTTTACCATAAACTGTCTTTCTCTCAACCCATGATTTTTTTTTTCAGTTTTACTCTTCCTGTTGTCTCCCCCATCCCACCCTAGATGAGTGACTAAGTGGCTGTGTGGGGCTGAGTAGCCAGCTGGGGTTAAACCACAACACATACTTGCACATTTTCCTGTGCCAGTACTGTCTTGGGTTGAGCTGGCAAAACGCCAACTGCCCAAGTACAGAGAAAAAAGAGTCCTCCTCCCCCCAACCAGCCAAAGGGAGAAAGAAGAGGGAGAGGGAAAAAAAAACCTCTAAAGCCAGGTTTCTTCTGAAACTAACTACATGTATTTATACAGAAAAGAGAAAATTAAGAGAAAACTACAATATAGCACACACAAGTTATATATAACTTCCCACTCCCCAANTACACAGAAAGCATGGTCAACCCCTTCAAAATGTCTTCCTTCCAGTTTCAACTAAGTGCTATGAAAAAACACCATTCAGGTTTTCAAGCCCTTGCAATTTTTCTTTAATGCTAGCTAAAACTATGAGGATGTTGGAAGCATAATATGGTGGTATTTTTGTTTCTTTAATTCAAGGAATAATAAAATAAAAATAATAAAGATAATAATAAAAAATGAAATAATAATTAATGAGAAAAAAGATATTTCTGTGTCAGACAACCTTAATAGGCTTCCAGAACAGATGTGTCTTCATATATTGAGAGAACCATGAAGTCCTATTAGTGAAATGCCCAAGCAGTAAAAGATGGTGATATACAGGCAAGCTGAACTAAGAAAACATTTATCTTGAAAGATTAGTTTCTTTCTCCTCCATATATCTTTGCTACCTAGTAATTTTTGCAGCTAAGGGCTAGATATGAAACCAAAACAAGCTGCATAACTTGTGTGAGAAAGCAGCATAACATAATTTTTATGAAACTTCAAGAATGAGAGGGAAAAATTAAGGGTATAAAACACATCCAAAATATGCAATCTAGATCACAGTTCTTCACTTAATGTTTCAAGCTTTGACTATGTTTCATGTTTTTGCAGAACCATTTATCCCAGTACAAAACTCTGCAAATCCATTTAATCATAATTTTCACTTCAGTCTAGCATAGTTTGTGATGATGGAGTAATAACTGGCCTATCACTTCTGCTAAGCAATGTTAGACAGTGTCTAAACTTCTGTATAAAAAAATATATGTCATGTGGAAATTGCAAATGAGAGAATGTCAATTAATTTATCTTATCCTAACAACTAGTCATCCCTAATTTCAGGAAATTAATAACCGAGCACCAGTCTGAAACTGACTAAAATCAAGGAGTCCAAAAATTTCATAATGTCAGTGTATTGAGTCTATACATACAAGAATGTGTGTATATAGTTGTTCATTAAAAGAAATTGCTAGATACAAAGAAATTTATGTATAAAAATTTGCACTAGCCATCATGACCTGTCAAGATTTCTTGCAAGATATTTCCTTTTAATTATCTTTAACATCACATATGCAATTAAGTTGACAAATAAGCACTTTTAATTCTCACAGCCTTTACATTCCACTTTTATTAAGAATATCTTTGGAACCCAAAATGATGAGTCAGTTCCTTTGTCACTAAGCTTCTATATATGAAAATAACAGACTTAAGTGGATATGTCTGTTGTAAAAACTAATATTTTAAACCAAAACTCACATAACTGTTTTCAGTCCTCCAGAAGCAGAACACATAAACCCAGATGTATTAGAAGACTGGTATCATATGTGAGGCATGGATACGTTCTATATTCACCATAAAAGTTCTATGATGGAAATGTCCCCCAAAACCAAAAGAGACAGCCTGCCCCCCACCCAACCGATGAAGAAGAAGACGGTAGCAGTTAACTACTTCTTTTTGTTAACTAATGGCATGGGCAGTTAGTGGCAGGGGAGATAATTTACATAATAATTCCAACAGTAATACATCTTATTCCAGGGAGTCCATGATGTCTATATTTTTACCTCATTAAAGTATGCTGGAAAAGCTGGGATCAAAATCTAAATAAAGATAGCTTTCCATCATGTTTTCCTATATGTCCATTTGCTTCTTATAGCTGTTAGAATGATGCATATATTACTTGGACTAGACCTGTAAAGGCAATGAAAAAGTAGCATGGACACAGAAGATCAATGTTCAGGGTACATATGATTGAATTTCCTGGTAAAATGCATTAAGCTTTACTTTAAGCTGCTTTCAAATAGTGCAAAGCAATGCAACTGCAATACTAGTATATTACTTTGCTTTCATATTGTGCAATAAGTTATCCGTGTCCAGAATGGTGGTTTTAGTCATGAAGCATGCTTGCAAATACCTCAGTTGAAGGGAACTCTGATTTTGCCCTAAATACACATTTGAAGGGAAAACTTTTCAAGGTTTTTCAAACAGTTGATAATTTTACTAAAGGGAGATGGAGGAAAAAAGATGCTTTTGAGAAGGGTTGACTTTTACAGCTAATTCATGGTGTAGGGGGGATGTCAGTTTCTTTGTGGAGGAAAGATTTAAGAAGGTGTGATAGGAGTTCTTAGAAGAAAAGTGGCTTTCTGAAACTTTCTGAAAAGAGAAAAGGTCTTTAAACCTACAGATTATAAATGAGCTGCAATTCTTTGGTTATCCAAGACAGTCGGCAACCAGTCATTATTCGTCTTTGGTACAGTACTTGTATTACTTTCCGCAAATTGCTTTTTATTCTTTAATTCTCATTTTCATTTGCCTAATAGCTGAAGTAGCAATTAGTAACTATGAGTTTCAAGTAGAACTTCCTATGCAAAACTTTACTTTTGTGAGCTATTTCATAAAATGTCCATAAATCTATTTCCAGAGAAGTCTAGTATAATTTCACTAAGTCACTCGCAAAAAACCTCACCAGTCAAACTAAAGGAATAATTATTCAAGCATATATGAGGTACCACTCAAACTAGAGGTAGGAATGTGTAAATAACATGAAAGCAAATGGATGCCTACAGCACAACTAACTGTCATGTCCCAAGAAACCATTTTTGTGCAATTTGGCAGCCCTAGGAGATGATATTGTAATGGTGTAAGTGCCTTAAGATATTTCTTTAGCAGTTCACATGCTGTTCGAGGAAGTTGCACTCTATAATTAATAGCCTGGAAATAACATGAGATCATGCACTTTGCCTACCTTTCAAAATTAGATTATTTACCTAAACAAAGCAAAATCCCACAAAGCATACTACAGCCATAAAATGCATAGAGGTACTAAATCCAATACTGTTTATCATTGAACACTCAGATTATGATATATTCATAATCTGCAGGGTAGCTGGGCAAGAAGAAGTATACTTTTTTGCATGTTTTAGCTGTATTTTTTCAATAATAAATACTTTTAAGAAAAAAATATTTTTTCTGTCTTTACAGAATCACAATTTCATTTATTCCACTAAGATTTGATTGAAACTATTCAAGAAATCTGACATATCCAAATTTAGATGGGGATTACAGACTTCAGCCTTAGATGAATATTGTCTAACTATTCAACTTTTGCTCCTTCTGTTTTTCTTTCCCACCCTTACATGATTTTTTCCATTTTTTTCTTACATAAAGTAACGAGAAAAAAAGAAATCTTTGACTACATGAGTTGATGATGGTTTGTAACTTTTGTGTGATTGACATCATAAATGAGTACTGAAGAGATAATAGAGATTTCTGATGATTCTGGGACAAGCTTCATGCATATTTTGTTTTCTAAGAAATGTATAGTCCAATGTCCTAATGTTTTGGGGTTGGTTTCGTTTGGTTTTCCCTCCCTGAGAAACTAGCACTTCTAATTTCTTCAATAAGTATTCTAGCTAGCAGGAGGACATTGACTGGTTTTTTGACCAGTTTTTAAAAAAGAATTATGTCTGGTGAGGCTGGCAGTGATGGAAATGACAAATGTTCAGTTAACAAGGAAGAAGAAAAACCTATAAACAATGTAAAAATAGAAATTGCTACCAAAAAAGAATTTTTTAGCAGCTTCTTTCCAGCAAATCAGCAATATTTCAGTGATGCTGTTGCTAATTCTATTTCTCTCCTTCTTAGTGTTAGAGGAGAATTTACAAAAATAAAGTTAGAAAACTAGTTTTGCATTTTCTTTCCTGTATAAAAGCTGAAAAAATGTCCATTTTTCTCTTGTGCTTACTGTGTCAAACTCTCCTCTTTGAAGAATAGTTACTATTTCTGTTGCTGAGCATCCTGACTGATGCCTTGAGAGACCCCAGAAAGCAGGACTCCAAGACAAGTTAGTGTGAGATAAGATGAAAAGGTAGATTCTTTAATGTCTAGGCTTAAGGCCTTCACGAATACATGATGACGCGCCCTGAACTCTGGTTTCCATGAGTTTTATAATATTGTTCACCCAGTCTCTTCTTTACACATCCTCTCGGTCCAGCCCCATCCTGCTCCTCCCCTGACACACCCCATCAGGATTTGAGTCTCGGGGACAGTGGGATCTCTTCTTCATCATCTTTCTCTTCCTCGTAGCACACAGGGCACTTGGAGGTTTTCCAGGGTTCTGGCTTCAAGGTCACTCTGCCACTGTTTATATCTTGTAGCACAGGCCTTAAGATATTCAGCCTTCAACCTTGAAAAGAAGTCTAAATATCTAATGGAATTTTAGGCATTGATATGGGATAGGGCTTAGAATACCTAAACATTGAACTTAAGCTGTTAGAAATATTAACACACTAAATCTGCATTTTCACTACAGTTACAAGTACTTCTAAAATCTATAAAAATGAAAAAATCAAAATAAAAAAAAACCCTGAGGCATCATGACCATCAATAAGTTTCATTAATAGCTTGTTATGTGTTCTCTTCATAGCTAGAAAAAAACCAAGTTCTCTTGGAGTCCTCTCAGTCTTTCAGATCAGACAGGGTTAAACACAATAACATGTTCCTTCTCAATTGTATAAAAAGAGAGTGATAGCTGATGTGTTGCTCTTAATAAGATCCATTATTTTCTGTAATGACACTGGCAACAAAATGTATAAATGATGGTTTGGAACCTTAGGACGTGATTATATAAAGAAGAGTAATGTAATCCTACAGACAGAATTCAGTATCATTGTTTAGAGCTGAAGATATTTGAAATTCTAAAAGAAAGAAATGCACTTAAAAATTTCATTTCAGATTTTCAGACACCAAGGCTAGTTTTCATAGACTGGAAACTGAAGTTAAAAAATGCACACAAGACTTAAGTTTCTGGGTCTTATGAACCACCTAATTAAGATGTTTGTAAAAAATCCAGTACCATGCTGGTTTTAGAATACAGTTAACAAACTACTTCCGCTAGGTGTGGGAGCATTTCAAAGCCTTTGCTCACATAGAAAAGGAATATATCAGCAGTAGAGTCTTGTTTAAAGATGCACAAATATTACTGAGTGTCAGTGATGTGGCATGATTATAGAAATGAGAGATGCAAAGGAATTTTTCCACCATATGAAAAAAATCTTATGTTTTAAGAATAAGATTTCTTTCAGAAGAACCAAATATTTCATAAAAGTAATTAATTTCTACAATCATTTCAGCAGGACTCTGAATTGCATGTAGGTGAGAGGAAGGTCACACTGAAGTGTGAGAAGGATTTGGGTGTTTTGCCCTAAATCATAGCACCTAGCACCTTTTTCTTTGTTTTGTTTTATTTTGTTTTGGTTTTTGCTTGGGTTTTGAGGTGTGTCGTTGTTGGTTTTTTTTAACTTTACTCCTGAAACATCAGTTGAACAGATGACTTCATAGGTTAGGAAACCCTATATTGAAAATTAAACTGAAATGAGTAGTGTATTTCAGTTTAAAGGAGAGCAGGGAGAAACAACTGATAAAAAATAATGGTTCTCCCACACACTTACACAACCTGTACAGTGTTTCTGCCTAGGAAATTCAGTTAGGGGGTGGTCTCATCTTTATTTTACAAAATCAGGTTTTATTACTTACTTAGGGGATATGACACACACACACACACACACACACACACACACACACACACACACATATATATGTGGAATTACCAGGAACACTGTTAAAGGAATAACAGTACACTTTTTACTTCTGTAAATCCTATAGAAATCTTATTCTGTCTTCATCACAGACAGTCAGTCAGGAGGACTGTCAGGGAGAGTAAAACACTTCAAGAAAGAGAAGAAAGATGTACATCAATAATTTTGCAATACAACCAAGGAATATGTGGTCCTGGTTTATCTAGATATTGTGCTATTGAGTGAGCCTCAGGTAGTCAGGTGTCCTCTAAGAATGCCAAGAACACAAAACTCCTCAGATTTTTGGTACCTGTTCAAATACCTAATGACTTAGGCCAAAGGGTATTTCTTGACTGAGTACAATCACCAGTCTAACTTATGTTAGTGGAACTAAACATGAACTAAACTGGTGTTAAGGTACCAAAGGAACACTACTGCTATAATCTTGATACCTTACAGTTGGATAGTAGCTGAGTAAGTACTTTAAAAAATGCAGTTTAACACTAGGGGTCAAAGCATATGTTCAAAGAATATGTTCAAAGACACTCATTCATCTCTGTTCTCTTCTTCAGACTAAGCTCTAGGTCTGAAGACTTTTAAAGACCTCACAAAAGTACAGTGTCCAGAGCTTCTCCCCTGGCCCCACCACACTGGTTCACAATATTTTGACCCCAATAAAAATATTTTCTATTTGAAATGTGAAATATGAAACCAACTAGCTGCTGCAGACTGAATGAATTGCAACAGGAAACTCCTAGGCTTAAAATTCTAGCACTGAACTTGGGTCAGTTTATTCTCAAATGCAGGAAGATTGTTCATCCCAGGCTGCAGTTGTATATAGATAAATTTTCAGAACAAGGAGGCAAAACCAAAAAATTGTCACAAGGACAGGAGAGTTTTTTACTTTATTATGAGTTTATTATGAGTTTGTTCAGTGTAGTATAACAACATTGAGATCAGCTGACTGCATAAGGCCAACCTGAAATTTCTCCAGAAATACACAAGATGTGGCTAAAAGCCTTATTTTTTTCTTCTAAAAATATTGGCTTTCTACAAATCCTTGGTAGAGCTCTTTGTCTAGAGATACAGTTGAAACTTTACTAATTACTATATGATAACTACAAAGATAATTAGTAGGCAATTTCCTTCTATTAGCATCTTATGTAGAAGTAGTTCCCACAATGTATCAAATGCTGTACATTCGTTGCAAATACATTTCTCTAGCTCTTGAGAGACTGTATGTAGTATTCCCACAGCAAACTATTAGCAGTCAACTCCTACTCAGATTCTGACATGTATTCCATTGGTTTTATTGTATATGTAAATCTGATGTGATATTCTGTTTGTTGGAAGAAAATGCACTTCATATTCATGCAAAAATTACGGATTTATGTGTGTTTTAAGAGTCCAAATCTCGCCTTTGGAGAATGTTTATTATAAGACAATCGTGTTTTCATGTTTCTGTTGTTATTTGTACAGTAAATAATATTAATCATAAGAAGTGGGAAAAAAGTACAGGTTGTGTATAGATATTTATGATTATTCAAATGTATAATAATTGATTCACTACTATTTTTATTGATTCATCTCAAATTTGTTATTAAAGCTCTTATTAAGTTGGTCTTGAAACAGGGAGAATAGACAGACTTTTGCACACCTTTAGGGAACTATAATTTTTACCATAAAAAACTCCCTGGTTGATTAAACAGTTAACCAAGTTTCACCTAATAATCACTGATTAGGTTATTTCTATATTTTTTATTAAACAGAAAACCCCTCAGTATTTTAAAATGAAAATTAAAATTTAATAAATTTATCACCTTTGTTTATATTGCATCCTTATGCAGATATTGCATTTACTGATATATTCTCATGGGCAGTTATTTCAATATAAACTTGATCTGAAATGTCACTGAAGAATAAAAGAAANAAAAAAGACTTAGAAAAACCCAGTAGAAAATTACTAGCATCTATCACTATGAGAACAAAATGTAACAGAAGCCTGTAAAAGCTGTCAAAAAGAACAAACAATTCTTGATCCATAGTAGTTAAAAGAAGTCTGTAAACAAAGCAGGTTTTATTTTGATTTCAAATAGTCCTGTGATCAGACTGAAGTGAGATAGCAGCTGCTTAAATAGAGTTAACAAGCCAGATACTTCAAACTCAACAAAATGCTACTGTAAGGTGTGGTGTGGCAGTTTGTTTTTAATGAAAGTCAGCTTTCTGGCTAAAAACAATGTGTGTTATCACAACTTCCGTAACAACACTAGAAATTTCACAAAGAAGGAATTGTTAAAACTAAGAGTGGGGAAGCAACATATTTTAGGTTAAAACTTTGGGGGTTAAGTAGGCTGTAAGTTTACTTTGTTTGGTGATTCTCTTGTCAACAGTACTTTCAAATTGTGGTACTCATTTTTATCTGAAAGTTACTAAAATGGATGCCAAACTACTTAAGTTTTGTGATTAAATATATAAGGATTGTTACAAATTACGATTGCTATCATCCAATCATAACTGTTAAGGTGCCCCATCTGTTACTGAATTAGCACACAGGAAAAAAATCATCCTGTACTTTTCCACTGGCCAAGTAACATTAAGCAGTTTATAACCAGAGACTGAAGTATGAACTGCACATACATGAAAAAATTCACTTTCTTTATCTCCAGTTTCAAAGATACAACAAGAAGTATCACTTAGGAAGTTGCATTTTCAGGCTGTAAGAAATAATTCTATCTTGAAGAAACATGCCATCTAGGAAGAAGAGAACTAAAAATACTATAAGCTAGGCAGAACAACATGGAGATCGTGAGTTTGCCTTATATGCCAGGCTTATCACTTTGTATTTTACTTCTGAGTGTCACTAGTACTCTACCTACCGGTCCATTACACTATACTGCATCTAACATATATTTAAGTAAAAAGATGTAATATTAGTTTGACAAAAACTGAGAAGGGTCAAGGAAATGCTTCTTCCCCTTAAAACAATTTCTTTCCTTTCCTCTTTCTCACTGACTTCTCCCAGATTACCATCAGAAGATGAAATGAGGACCTTGGACTACTGAGGGTTCATTATTTAACTACCAATAAGTGCTACCATAGCACAAATAAAATAACTGTTTTAAGTTCTTGTTCTTTAAAGATTAAATGTGTTACCCCTATCACATTACTTTTTATTCTCTTTGCCTTGCACCATTCATTATTCATGACTATTTGTCTCCATCATGATCATTTGTGGCCTACTGAAATACGTTCAGATATTTTACCTACCAGTACCACAGAAGAGTCTGTGAGGTAGTCAATAAATCAGTCTTGAGAATAACTTAAGTAGTGTACAACAGATGAGACATGTGTTAGCAACTGAGCTAAGAAAAGAGCATAAGCTGCTGGAGAACACTCATGGAAGTGAGAGAGACAACCCTGTGCCAAGCATGGTGCAAATACATATTTTTTTTTAAGGGAAGGAAAGGGATTAAGCAAGCAAGTTTAATTCTGGCATTCCCTAATTTTTGATAGCTTAACTTTGCAGCCCTCACAGTGTGCTTCAATACGGCAATTTGAGTGCAGCATATAATGTCTTTTGACATGTATAAACATTCTTATGATTAATAGTCACAGAGTTTCTTTATTGTCATGAATTGTGTCCAATTCAATTTGGTTTCATATTGTCCAATTTCCAAGTATCTTTCACTGCAAAGAGAATTTTTGAAATCTGTAAATGTTAGGGGCTCAGTTGTAATAGCCTGCTTTGGCAAACTCACTGAAACATATCTGTCAAGCACAGCAAAAGCCTTGTAAAATGCTCCACTGCTGTAGGCCATAGAAAGGAGCTATAATAAACTCTGACCCATAAAAAGTCATGTAAACATTATAACCTGTTTTTACTAGCCTTTTAAGTGCCAGGAGCAATTGATCTTATGTGGCTTAGGTCTTTCCAGCTTCCAAGTCTCTGTGAGCACCTAGGATCCTACATGGGTGTTCAAGTGCCTCTGGCTTTGGAAGCCTAAAATAGGAACAGATACCATGCTATCAGCTATTTAGTTATTCACTCCAGACAGATGTTTGATATTTCCAACAGAAAACATTCAGAAATGAAGCACCTACGGAAATCAACTGACTGTTTCTGTGTTGTTAATCAAAATAAATGTCCATGCAATCTCGAGCTGTTTCCCTAAATTGCTGCATCTGTCACACTGGAAAGAATGACAGGGAAAAAAAAGTGTGAGAGGGAGAGAGAGAGAGAAGGAAAAAAAAAACCTGTGCCCTTGCCTTAGGGCTCTCTGATCATGACAGCTTCCCTAAGGTTCGACGTTGCTATTTGTTTTGAGAAAAATGCTTCAAACCTTAGTCCTCAGGGGAAACTGAAGTTCACTTCAAGGCACTTCTATGAGATTTTTGCCTGAGTAATAGCTGAAGGATTTAGCTCACTGTTAACTTCATGAACAAACAACGTGAATTTTACAGCTTTCTATTTCTGCCAAATACTTTCCCCATTAAATTGCTGTGGGAAATCAGCCATACAATTAAAACCTATTTTATGTCTTCAATAACGTTAATGAAGCAATTGTGGCTTTCAGAATTTTATATATGTGCATGTATATGTATGGGTGTATTTTGCCATCATTGCAGCAGCTGCTGTTGGCCTCAAACATGTCTTAAATACATAGACTTAGCAATAGAGGTGTACATGACTCTGTTGGTTATTAAACTTCATTTAAAAAGCCCCAAATCCCTCCCTTATACAGATGGTTTCCATAACATGCAGAAATTTGCTACTTATTAATATGTGTACTCTAGTCCTTCCATTCTGGTTAAAAAAATTAAGATATAGATGTAATGAGGAGGTAGTGTTTGGAATCTGAAGCTGGTTTTCATACAGTTTAAATTTCCCAACAGGGTTTTAATGCCATATCTGAGAGTAGTGTAATTTTTACATGCCAGTGTCTGGACCTGGATCTAAGTATAAAAATTCAGATCCATTGTTTGTTCCAATGAATTTTTAACTTCTGAATCTTTACATCCGTTTGGATGAGGAATAGTTTTTTACTTCAGTAGGAACTCTTACGTGGCAAGCTGGCATATAGGTTCTGGCTGAGATGGAGGACATTTCCCCATAGTAGACCTCACAGTGCTGTGCTTTGCATGGGTAGCTAGCAATTATTTGATCCTGGAAGGAGGCACAACCAGGCCACCTGACCAACCTAACCAAAGGAATATTCCATACCATGTGATGTCAGCTCAGATATAAAAGGTAAGGGAAGGAGGAGGAAGGGTAGCATTCTTTATTTACAATGTTTTCCTTCTGGAGCAAACTCTAGGTGTGCTGAAATCCCAGTTCCCAGGAAGAGGCCAGACATTGCTCGCTAATGGGAAGTAGAAAATAAACCTTGTATTTTTCCACTTTGCTTGTGCACACACTAACTTCACTTTTGCTTTAGTAAACTGCCTTATCTCAACCTACAAGTTGGTTTACATCTTACTTTCTTCCCCCTGCCAGGCTGGAAAGGGGAATGATAGACCAGCTTAGCGGTCACCTGGCATCCAGCCAAGGTGAACCCACCACTGGAAAAAATACCTTCTCCAAAACAACCAAATTCCTGTCTTGCTGTAAAAATATATATCATGGGGGGAACTAAATTCTAGTTTTGATTCTTTACAGTATGACATAGTCAAGACTTCGGCCAAAGATTTTGATTCTGAAAAGCAACAGTTCCAAAATTCAGAATTCTGTTCAGGGTCGTAATACTCACTTTTCTGTGTATTTACCTTGGAGATGCAAGTTTAGAAAGAATGGCTTGAACTTCAGAAGAGTGGAATATGCTTCCCTACCTGGAGCCAGAGTTGCAGTGATCCCCTCAGGGACACAGTACCCATTTTTGAGCATTTACACTTTCCATGCTCTACCAATTACAGGGAATTGCAATCCTGAGCTGAGTGGTCAGGGTCTATCAGGGAAAGTGCAAGGACATTAAGATGCCTGAGATGGGAATTTGCACAAAGTGGCTTCCTGAATAAAGGATGACACAAGCAAGCAAGTAAATGATATATAAACAAGGAGTTGCCTAGGATAGTCTCTCTACAGAAGATAAATGAGGAAAAATTCCTCGCAAGGAAAGGAATATGTTTAGAATTTAACGAATAGTCGACTAGGCAAGTATTGTTCTTAGGTAAAAAAAAACCTTGGCGTTGTTCCTGATCATGTTTTGTAAGCTTCAAAATTTATTCTGAACCCAACTCTTCAGTCAGCCACCCCCTCCTCATATAGGAGAATCATAACTTAGAGCATTTAAAAAGGCACTGAACTTTCCAGCACTCCTTGTATTTCAGGGATTATGTGCATGACCTCCCCCAGTAAATTTGACCATAGTAATTAAACCACTGGAAATTTAGGAACAAAGGTCAGTGCTATATAAAAATACTTGAGTAAGAGGAAACATTCATTCATGCAAGACTTTCCTTTCAGTATTTAACTTAAAAATTTAAGTTTTAAAGTTCTAAGACTTTATTCAGCATTTATGAGCACTCAGATACATATTTCTACCAGGTATAGGTTTGGACATTCTCTCATTTCCTTTTTACAGAAGCAATTCTGCAATACTACTTGCATTTGGGAAGTATAAACACTGCAAAATAAAATTATTATCCGTCTTTTTTTTTCCCCCT
Organism: Sakesphorus luctuosus; assembly: GCA_013396695.1. NCBI lineage: Eukaryota > Metazoa > Chordata > Aves > Passeriformes > Thamnophilidae > Sakesphorus > Sakesphorus luctuosus. The sequence goes on from VWZD01012560.1 coordinate 81,566, forward strand.
CCTTTTTAACCAGCTCATGTAGTATTTGCAGAGTCAAACAGTCTGGATAATTTTTTTCTCAGACAACATGTATAAAGTTGCTGTGTTTTCACTTTGTGGAAATTGTTTCCCCAGTGCAGATACAGAAGTGCTAGTACACTCCTGTATTTAGCTATTCCTAAAAACAGAGCTTGATATTTAAATGCAAACAGTATGCTGACACCTTTGGTTGGCTGGTGTGAAATTTAATTCATGTTGTTAAGCCTCAGAAGCCTGGAGAAAACATGAGATGAACAATAACCGGTAAACTCCAGTTTTACAATACCCTTCAGAAATGAAATTACAAGTCTCAGCCCTGTGGACTCAATGTCCCTTCAAGGGCCACAAATCCGGGTGCTATGCCTAAATGCTGGATTTGAACTTTGGAATTTTTTTCATTGCCCATGGCAAGGGGGTTGGAACTAGATGACCTTTAAGGTCCCTTTCAAACCAAATGATTCTATGATTCTATGGTTTTTATTGCTAAGCTCTCCAATGTACAGACACAGTGTTTATCAACAGAACAGCAGAAGGACTCTATCTTGGCCTCCTCTTCTATATTTGGAGACTACCTTTTGTTTTCCCCCATCAACCTCTTTTTTTGTAACATAAAAAAAACCACCCCAAACTTCTGGTTTTTTTATTTCTCAGATTTCTTTGAATTGTCCTGTATTTGTATTCATGAAGTTGCCCTAACAAATACTTCCCCCAAAACAAACAGTTGCAAAATTATTAATAAATACATACATTCAAAAAACAGTTCTCAAGAGGCATTCATAATGTCAAACAAGTTTGAACTAATTAAAACTTAACTTCTAAACAGAGGCCTAGTCAAGTATCTCTGAAGAAATTAGCACCAGAGGGAAGAATGGCATTCCACCAGTATTTGCCAACAGATCTCTATGCCAGCACTTTTGAACAGATCAGTTGTTTGTTCCTTTGTGCTAACTCAGTATGCCTCTCCTACATGCTTTCAGCTTTAGAACATCAGAGAATTTGTTGAGCCAAAATAAACACATTTTCGCTGTCAACACACTTCACATTCCCCCCTCCTCAGTAGCAATGTAGTAACTTTAAACTTAAAGATTATGGAGTCCTGTGTGGGTGAGCTGAAAAGCAAGTTCATAACATTATGAAATAAACCCACTGAGGAAAGTTCTGGGATTTTTTTTCTTTATCTTCCTTAATATTCAGTTAACATTAATCACCTCGAGCTGCTTAATTCAAATCAATGGTTAAGGGGATGGAAAAGGGCTGTCACTCCCTAGCTGTGTTAGCTGCATATACATTATATTCTTACATTTGAGTAAAGGAGTTAACCTGAATGCTCTGAAAAAATTTGACAAAAGCAACAGGATGCTGAACACTGATTTATTTTACAAAATCAGTTCACCTGCCAGACAGAAGACTGAATGGTTGTGACAAAACAACAAGGTTACTGGCAGTGTGACTAGACACTATTGCCAGAAGGTCAAACAGTATCAGGCTGTTCCAGCTGAGAACAACAATTTGGGAATGTGATGTGGCAATATAGAGCTTTGTTCCCTACCCACACAGAAGCACAGTATCCTATCTTATTTCAACCAGACTACTTCCCCAATAGCTAATCATTATGTTCATAATCATGTTCATTCATTTCAGAAAACCCACACTGTTTCAGGCTTTGATTCATGAATTAAATTTGTCAGAACCACAGATATTGATACCTTGTTTGTTATTTGGATACATCATATTTTCATTATTTCCATGTTCTTCTCTCTACATACTCCTCCTTAGACTTATACTTGTATGGCAGAATATGTCTCTGTCCTTATATTTTATGCCATGTATAAAATTTCATTTATGGGAATTTCACTTCTTCAAAATTTCTCATACTCCTTTTAGAGTCAGTGATGAACATTGTTTTGAGAATTCTTTTCTTCCCAAGATTTTCTCCATTTTCTCCTAAAGTAAGCATCTTTCTTTGGGGCTAGGAATCTATGTTGAAATTTCTTCTGGAATACTCTTCCTGTCCTTGATCCTACTTGCTTCTCCAGCATAAAGATGCTCTAAGCAACTCATTACATTAAAGACATTTATAGTAAAGCAAACTACAATGCCTGTAGGTTTTTTTCTTAATTTCCTCTATATTTTTAATAATATGAGTATCTTCTTTACAGTTCCCATTTGTACTTCTTTATTTCCATATCTGGTTTTTTTTGAACAACCTCTCCATGTGAGTGTGCTGGGTAGACCTACATTATAGGTCTAACTGTGCCCTGTTACTTATATATGTGTTTCAAATATGCATTTATAAAATTAAGTTTTGTTTATGCTACCAATATTGGTTTTATGCAAGTGAATGCTATATATATGTATATATATGTATATGTAAAAATAAAAATGTGTTTAGTAATATTAAATATACTGAAGTAATATTACTGCATTTTCAAACCAAATACTTAACTACAGAGGGTGTATAGGTATATGTATAAACACATTGGGACACATAAGCCTGTCTCTATGTAAACTTCTATATCTATATCCCTGTATATACGATTTAAGTACATATGCTTAAACTATTTCAAAGCAAAATCTTTCTTCCATTTTATAGGACAATAATCTACTTTTCCCTTTAATAAATTCTGTAATCAGACACAGTGGTTGCATGCAGCCTGACAAAGCTCTGTACAGAGCAATGTTTGAAAATAATTTCAATTATATTTCTGTTTACACATACTTTCACCTGAGGCTGGCTGAAGCATGAGTCAGGGCATTAAAACAGCTTAAGGGCCATTTTTGTAATAAACAGAGCAGAGAAATACAGAGACATTAGTAATTTCCAAAGTACAAATCAAGTTGCCTTTCTTGCAGGCCACACTACAATGCATAAAATCAATGAGATTGCCAAGTTAATTTTCTATTTGATTTTTGTACTAATTTTCCTTGCAATACACAGTTACTTAAATTAGTATCATGGGCTAGAACTATTGGGCTAAAAATGTTAAGGGTGAATAACTAATGATTAATCTATATTTTTTGCAACAAACTCAATTTTGCGTCATCGATCAGTCTCATACAATACAAAACCAGGATTCAGTCTTCAAGATCATGAATATCTTATGGATCATGTGAAGGAAAAAAAGTTGAAAAAATTAACAAGCAGTGGCATTTTTGCATCTGGAATGAAGTTGTTCTGTTTCAAGACTGAGTATATATGTTTCATTTATATGCCTAACGATCTATGATCTACTTTCATTTTAAATATATAAAAACCTGTTAACCTGAGTCACCTATTTTAAAGAAAGCTAAGTAAAATTCAGTTATTGTTTCTCATGTTGGTTCCCTTCAGTACTGCACACTTTGACATTCAGAGTTTTTCTTCACTATTTAACTATTCCTATATGTGCATGCAAATTGATTTTTTTCTGTTCTATATGACTGAGCTCTCCAGCCAGCTGTACTGAAGGAAATGTGCACAGGTGCCTTCTATCATCTTATCAAAATAAACAGACTAAAAGACAGCATATTGTCATTAAAGCCAGCTTTCTATTGATGTGTGTCGTCTTCAAAGGACAGACTAAAGTTAAGTACCATTCAAATGCTACAGGCAGCTGTGGCATAAAACAGTTCCTTCTAGGTGCAATTTTTATTTATTTTTTGGTTGCCCTAGGTATTTTTCCTGGGACTCCTCTTTATCTGCCAAAGTATTGAAATATTGCATTCTTTAATGGAGTTACAGTTTGTATGTACTAAAAGTAGTTTTTTTGTTTTATGTGGGTTTTTTTGCATTTTTTTATCTGATACCTTATTCCTAAGGAGTTGCACTATTCTTAGGGATTCATATGTTGCTGTGACACTTCAATGCAATTGCTCTTAGAGTTTAAGGTAATAACTTATTTAATGTGAATACATGACCTGAAATGAATTGCTTGAATATTGATAATGCTGAGAACTGCATAATATGCTTACCTTCAGATGAAGTTCTATGCTATAAGCTTTGTACTTTTTTTTTTCCTTAAATACAATGGATGTTAAATTTAAAACAGAGATTTTGATTGTTGTGATACCTGACTTTGCTAAGATAAGACTTATTCTATGGGGATCTGAGAACATTTGAGAGCTTAATTCACTTCCCGTTTTCTTCAATTAATGAAGTTCTATTAATCTCAAAGTTGCAGAAATCAACCCCCAGATAAAGAGCTACAATAAAGCAAGTCTTGTAATGCTAATTCCTGGTACTTATAAATCCTGCATTTAGTTTGTATTTTGAAAGAACAGTAAGCCAGTTTACTCAGTACTGATAGTTTTCTGTCTTCAAAACTCCTTTAGAAACAGCTCACTTGAAAACTGAGCTGAAAGAACAATTTTCCTCCTTTCTTCTTACCCCCAAACTTACTGCAGGTGTTCAACACACCCCATAAATAAAAGTGGTCGCTGCAGGACTTATACTGATTGGCACAGTGATATGGAATCCCTCTGTGAGTCGTTTTTATTAGAAGATAATCAAAAAATCCCACTCTCAAAGTGAGAAGTGTTGCTTCCACCTCCTGGTCATATCAATGCAGGAATTTTTCTCATAAGACAAACTACAGGCTGACTAAATAAGTTAGAGATAGTCATAAGATGCTACAGCACGATTACAGTTTACAGAAGCAAGTTGAAGAATGCCATTTAGATTCAGCCTCAAAACTGTGCCTAACATTTCTAGCTCCCCTCAGAAGTATGAGGATCTCATTTCTAGAATGCAAGCTGTATTCTTCCTAATCCCCTTTTTCAGTCTCTCTTCCTACAACCTCCGTTATTCTACCACCATTTTATTCTTGCTTTAATACAATAGTGAAACTGCTGTATTTTGAGGTCCCAACAGCAGTAGAGAACTCATCGTTAATATTTACTACCTTCTGAATGTTCTGACTCATTCAGGCTTTTCTTTTAACTCAGCCACTTCATTTACAATCTGTTAACAAATATTTTTGAGTGGTAGTGAACTACAATAATTTATAAACATATTCTTAATTCTGTTTTGTGTCCACTACTGGAAACTAATTTAACAACCAACTGCCAGTCCATTTTAACTTTTAATACTTCAGTCCTCATGCCTCACCTCTCCAGTTCTCATGCACAAGAAAAAAACAAACAAACAAACAAAAACAACAACAACAACAAAACACCCACAAACCCAAAAGTCTATTAGTCTGTTGAAAAATAGGGAATTAATTTTCATTTATAGAAAGTTTAAACATTTTAAGATTTTTTTTTTTTATTTAGCCTGCATTAAGGTTAACCCTTGAAAGCATGAAATGCAATGCCATTAAATTTATACTGCTGTTATTCACTTAAAAATTACCCATAGCAAAGGGCATTTGGCTGGAGTGTGGGCAATAGGTCTTCCTTCTTCGTATTAATCCAGAGATGAGAGCTGAACAAGGATCCTTTGTATCTCAGGTGACATCTCTGATTGGCTCTTGAAGGGAGATCCCCCAATTCTTCTTGGTGGAACTATTTCATCATGTAGAACTACGTGTCTGGCCAAGCAGAGCAATCTCTAGGTAAGTTACTGCAGCATTTAAACTGAGGGTTTGAACTGGTCACCAAAGCTGTGAAGAAGTATCTATGATTTTCCAGGCAAATGTCCTCCCTGCTGCATTATACTGGAGTATGGATTTTATTTTTCTTACGCTGAGGAATCTATTCTTCTCAAAACCAATAGGCTCCTATGAGAATGCTCGTAGCTGATTTTTCTTTTCTTTTTATTTTTCCTTCCCCCAAAGGAAAAATAAATGCATATTTGGCTGTGAAGTGTGCAATCAGTTTAAATAATAGGTGTTAATCTCATCAGTGCATACCGTTTAGAGGAATATTATCACAAGTACCAGTCTATCATTTATATGAGTCATTATACATCTTGCATCAGAAATCTTAGTCTCAAGTGTCTGGTATATCGACACTCAAGTTCTGAATGCTATTTTATAATGAACCACAGCACACAACTGTAGAGTCAATTCCGTAATTCTTTTTTGGCCTGGAACATTTAATTCTAAGTGTTCCTTTAATTCCAGCAGTAGAGAGGGAATTTTACCTACAACTGATCCCCACTGATGACCCTGTAAGCCAGGTGTCAACAGCCATGATTTGTTGCACTTGGCCTCTGACTAAAGGTGAAAGTTTTGAAATCTCTAAAGAAAATGCTTTGAGCCATATTTTAATTATGTTCACATGGAGAGGAAAAAATATAGACATTAAAATAAAAATATAATATATAAAAGAAAAAAACATCTCTTTAGAATCCAAAACCTCCACAAACTGTTATTAAATACAGTTTATAAAAGAAGCTTTGAAAATTTCACTTGCTCATTACTTCCAATGAATATCAATAGAATAGGGTTTTTGGCAAAAACCACAAAGTACAAGTGTAAAAGCACTTCTAAAGGTATATGTATCAATTATGTATTTTTAGCATCTCATGCTTCTGTGGCAAATAAAAACTGGTTATGAGAACTGCTTAGACAGACAGTGTCAGGGAAATAACTAGCTACAGATCCTTCATCATCACCTCATCCAGAGCAATATTTGACAGAAGTGTGAACTTNTTTATGACGACAACATATCACATATTCACCAGTCCTTTGGTTAGATGTCTGCATTTAGCATCCTGCGTCTGAGATATATTTACCTGGATCTACTCTTTCTCATTACAGCATCTTGAAGTCATGAGAGGGTAGCCAGCTCCCCAATGATGTTGACATTTTTTATTTCATGCCAAAGTACCTCCTATCCACCTGACAGAGTGGAAAGGGGGTATACATACTGCCTTTGAAGTAGAATTTTGGTTTATGATTTTGTTTTGGTTTTTTCCCTACAAAGGCTCCAGACTCATTTATGAACTTGTCTCAAACTTAAGAAATCCATTCAAACAGCCAAAAAGGAAGGTGNTTTGACAGAAGTGTGAACTTTTTACACCTCCTAACAATAAAAGGAGTACAGATCCTTCCATTTTTAATCACTAAAATTAATTTTTAAAGTTATTAATGCAATATATAAGAATCCATGACCAATAACATCCTTATCTCAGCTCTGTAAAGTTGAGATCCTCCTTTCTCTTTCGCAGACATTGAGTGTGTCTGAAAAAAATCCTGAGGTGGTTAATTCAGTTATCTTAATTTAGACATTTGAGTCACCAGTGAAGAAATCTTTCAACTTCCCTATAAAGGCAATGGAGAGAGATTAAGCGAGTTTAAGGCATGAAAATCTTATCTGCGTGTGTGTGTGTGTGTGTATATACATATATATATATATATATATATATATAT
>VWZD01012560.1:98699-118184 GCA_013396695.1 Sakesphorus luctuosus
AAAACAAAACAAAACAAAAAAGGCCCCAAAAGCAAAAAAAAAAAACACAACCAACCCAAACCCCATAATGCTATGCTTTCTAAACAACACTAGCAAATTAGGCATTTAAACAGCCATCTCTTTCTACCCCTTGTACCATAATCTGTCCATAAGGGTTGAGATTTCTTTGTTCTAGAAATACCAAAGCCCACAAACTACACAGCTTGATATTTATTTTGGCAACTTGTGGCAAAACATCAGCATAACCAGCTTTTGGCTGGCAGACAGAATGTCATTATACCAGTGTCTTTTGATGCTTTAACCATCTTCAAACATTCTCAGTTACAGTGTGTAGACCGCTTAGCTGGAATTAATCCACTTTCCTTTGTAAATTACATTGCTACTTCCTCCACTGTAAATTTATCCTGGCTCCTTTAATCAATAGTGTAATTCTACAATGCAGAGTCATAGGTTCCTTAATGTAAGAGCCCTCGCGCTTTGTTCTGAAGAACAAAAAGCATAAGAAAAGGTATCTCACGCTCACAGGTTTGTGTTTACATATGAAAAGGAAAGGCAGCTGGCCAAATATACTTGCAAAATGTTCCATTTTAAGAACTCTGGTCCAAAAAGTAATGATGTTATGAGATGTGAAGAAACAAAGTGACATTCTAAAAAAAAACGTGCTTCACTATAATTGAAATTGAATCTAACTAAAACTACAATCCAGAAATGGTCATTGGAATGCTGGAAATATGACATATAATGAGAAATGCTAAAACTTATTTTCAATACATAAATAGTATTTGTGCAGCAAAATGGAACCTTTCATCTGCTGTATTTTAAGTCAGCATACCTTAGTTAGAGACCTATTTATCCTGAAATCATTAATTACTCCATAGATTAAATATTTATTAACTTAACCCTTCTAATGTGCAAGTCAGCTGAGCAATCTTTGAGCTCCACATTTATTTTCTTCTCATCAGTAACTTTATAGGCAAGGCAAAACTGAGGCAGCTGTTTTTTCTATAGTCTACTGAAAGTAAAGAATAGAAAGTATATATTTGTTTAAATTTATAACAAGCTTTATTATCAAAAGTGTACTCATAGAAAGAAAAAAACCCACTTTTTTATAGATGAGATCAGAGAACACTGGTTACGGAGATTTTGTGCTTTAGTGTGAGCCAAAGTAAACACAGAACAAAGCATATACACTCCTGGAAAAAGGAAAATGTTGTAAACTATGTACTTAGTGGTTCACAGATTCAAACACATTTCAGTAATTAACATATGCAAAGTTACCTGAAACCTTAAGTATTCCTTTACATCCTCAGGCACTTAACCAAATGATCTTTATTTTAATGGCTAATGAGTGGTATGTAACTAATGAGCGGTATGTAACTTAAAACCACATTTACTTAGTTCACTATAATGATAGGTTAGGGAAATTTTTCACTGAAATTGCAAAAGATTTGGATATTATTATTCATAAGTGCTCAAGTGAATTTGATTCCTAGGGCTTTTTGTCTATCAGTGTTAGGTTTTGATTATACGGGGGGGAAAATGTTCAGAGTTCTATCAGGTGTCATCCTTACATATACTGGCAGAAGCTACAATTTTGAATGCCATTTATAGCAGTTCTCTGAACAATACTCATTGTGTTAACAAGACTTTTAACTGAAATTGATTATTTGAAAATGTTGATTTTAAAAAATAAATATTTCCTGGAAAGAGTTTGGTTTTGACTTACCAGTTTTCATTTTGTTTTTAAATAAGACACTAAAAATATTCATGTTTTTCTATAAATATTTTCTAAATGAAATAAAAATAGTTTTCTCATGTTCTTCTTGTCTAAGCTTATTTTCGCAGTAAAAAATAAGTTATATTAAAACAAACAAACAAACAAAAAAAACACAAAAATCCTCCACAAAAAAACAAAACCCAACATACCAAAAACCTGTGGTAATAAGAAAATGTATCATTTTAAAGCCCCACAGTTGTGTTTTACACACAACATATACATGTTTTCAACATGGAAGATATTGTTGATAACTTGAAAAAATTTTGCTAAAAAGAAAAAAACTCTTCTTATCAGCTCTATCTTTAAGCTTTTATGCCTATTCCAAGCATCTGTATAAGCAGGGGAAATTCCTGCTCTTAAGTTCTTCAGGCATCTCTGAAACCTGCAGTTGTCACTACTTTTTTAAGTAGCTCTTCCTCATTTATCTTCCAAAGGTTAGAAGTTACTGTGTGTTCCCATTGCCTGCTGTTATTGGTGACACCAACGTTATAAAATTAGAAAAATGGTTTCTTCTGTACTGAAGTCAAATGTAAAATTAAAGAGGTCTTGACCTGTGAGACTTCTGCCTTCTTTTTGTTCATCCCCTTCTGTGCAGCCAGACGAAATCACCTACCATGATGACTACTTCAATCTGTTTTTCACTACAAATTAAAAGTGATATATTTACCTTTTACTTGTAAATTGTGTGCCAATTAGAATAGATTGAGTTTACGAAGGCAGCAAACTCACTCAGGTGTCATTAACTTTGCTAAGGACACTGGAAATTTAGGCTTCTTTTTATTCAGGCCTCTTTATAGACAGGTCATGGGCTAGAGTTAAGCATAAAGATGTAGGAAATCAGCCCAAGTGTTTATTTTCAAACGCAGTAGCAGCAGAGGTGGCATTCAGAGTTGCAGGCCTTGAGAGGAGCTAAAGATATAGGAGAAGCAGAAGGGAATGAAATCTCTTAAAAAAAAAAAAAGGAAAAAGCAAAGAAAAGAAAATATCTCCTCTGCCCCAATAATAAATAAAGCCCTCTCCTAGTTTCCAGCTAAGAGTGGAGTTTCCTCATCAGAACCTGAAGTGGTGACAAGTCAGTAAGTGAGCTCATTGCATGGGTAATAGACTGACACAGTTTTCCTTCACATTGCATTTACTGAGCAGCTCTGGCAGCAGATCTGAAGGGAGATACTTACATTGCCCTCCCAGCTGGTGGCCATCTGCCTTAGTGACAACTGCCAGATGGAGGAAAAGTGCATGAAATCAGGGATCAAACACTAAATAAAAGAAAATTACTTTGAAAGCAAATTTGTCATAATATAAATAGACTGGTTTAAAATGTCTCACATGTTTTAATTAGAAGGGGAAAAGGGAGGTAATGAGGTAGATATAAGCCTGCAAGAGAAAGATAGTACAGCAATTTGCAGACTGCCTTACTCTCCTCTGAATGTAGATGACACAAATTTAGAGATATTTTTTTTATGTTCTTATATCCAAAAGTACTGGTTAGTTGAATGCAAGAATTACCAAATAGAATTTCCTTCCCCTCATGTTTAGCTTGGTAGGAGCCTCCCACAAATGCATTGCAGTTCCTGAGAAGGTTTCCCTTGAGCAACTTTCTCTGACCCTCTGCGCTGACTAACCTTCTTCTGAAACCATATTTAGACCAGGGCTGGTGAGGACAAGTGTCACCAGACTGAAGTGTCATCAGCCCACTGAAATGATGAATCAGCGATTATAGTCTGAAGAATGAGGAACAAAGAAACTGTTGTTTCCCTTTTGCCCCTGTACACAAGCTTAATGTTGTAAAGGGTAAAAAATCCGTCCTTAAGTCAATCAGGAATTTAAAAGAAACTAAAAAGCTGAAAGGAAAAAAAAATTATTGAAGACCAAGATCATTAGCTGTCAAATGTAACCATGTCATGTAATCTTGCACTCTTTGCAGAGGGGGGCATATGGCACCCAGATAATAGTACTGAAGTTGTTAACATGTATGTGGCAATATGACAATTAGTCAGAAGTACACAGTGGCAGGAAACTCCTTTACATCTCCTACATTACCTTAGGGAAATGGTATTCATTTTGCAAACTGTGGAGTACGATCAGGAAGCTTTGTCTCACCTTTGGAGATTGTCCTTTCTTTTAGGTGCTTTAATCTAATTTTGCCTAATATTCTGTGTTACAGTAGTGTTCTTATGAACTTCCTTACATATTTACTTGATAAAATAAGGTTATTGTCTGGGAAAAGATTCAGTGGGGGTTTTTTTTGACAAATGTAAAAAATTCAAAATGTGTTGATTATGGAAAAAATCCTGAGCTGTGGCATGAATAAGACTTTGTACTGGAAATGAAACAGTTATCTTTGAAGAAATCACAGAAAGAAACAGGTAAATCCCTGCCAGGTCACACAGTACCTACAGACTCACACTGTAGGTCTTCAGAGATACTACTGTCAACTGTTTAGTAATAAGAAGAGTGTATATTCCTTTCCATTTTTTATTACCCTCAAGATAGTCACCAGAGCAGTGCTGATAGCTCAAAAGGGACTTAGTATTTGGATCAGGATTCCTGAGATATTTGAGATACAGCAGGAAAAAAATACATTGGTCTTATTGAGCTCTCACTACCACAGAATACGTGCACCCTGTCTAACATAAACTTGGAGAATTAAAAGCACTTCCCTTAGCAATGAAATTGTTTTCTATGTCAAACCTTACTATTTTAATATTTTGCTTTTCATGAATATTCAATGATTTTGCAATGTATTATGTCAAAAATAATCTAACAGCAAACATCTACCATGAAGCAACTGTCAGTCAGATATAGACATACTGTTCTATCCTGAAATACAAATGTTTATATGCCTCATGGTAGAATTATTCCCCTTTATTCATAGTTGTGGTTGAAGGTCTTGGTGATTGATCACAGAGATTCCTTCCAGTTACCTGAAGGGTATGTAGTGATAGGACAAGGGGAATGGCTTCAAAATGAAAGAAGGTAGGTTTCATTTAGATGTTAGGAAGAAATTCTTTACTGTGAAGGTGATAAGGCACTGGAACAGGTTGTCTAGAGAACCTGTGGATATCACATGCCTGGTAGTGTTCAAGGACATGTTGGATGGGACTCTGAGCCACCTGGTTTACTGAAAGATGTCTCTTCAGACAGTAGACCAATTGGTGATCTTTAAGGTCATTTCCAACACAAGCCATGCTATGATTCTATGATTCTACGATTATTTTCTGACCACTCAGGCAAGTTGTATGTATTTCAGAGTAAGCAAGCTGCAGAGTGGGAGGAAAAAGAGCAATGAACATAAGAAGCTTTTTATGAGGGTGGACTATAATTATTTTGTGGCCACACAAGCATACCATGTGCATTACTAGGATCAGGACCCTCAGGCTCTAACAGTGAGGGAAAAAGAAGAGATTACACAATGAGATAACATTGCCATTCAGAGACCAACATCATGGAACATTTCTATTTGTATGTATAAAGATTTTTATTTCTAATGCAGTTGGTAGATCACTATTTATACTGAAGTTGAGTAAAGCATAATGAAGAGGACCAGAGGAAGTTGCATTCAAAACTGTTGCAAAAATTATAATTGATGTGTGCATGGAAATTTACAGTTATATACATACTTTATTTGCTTCTCTTTGAAGATAACTGGATTTTACAGATATAAGTCCATTTGCAACTGTAATTTCCTGATAGTCAGTTGATTGGAAAGTTGTAGTCTTGTAGTTTTCCCTTCTTCTGCCTCCTTCTCCCACTGTGTCCATATTGCGCAGTTAAGAAAAAAATGGTGAAACAAAGTAAAGCAGAAATACAATGGGACAGTATGGACCACCATCAAATTCCTAGTTTTTCTCCTTTAACACGATTCTAGGCAGCACAACAATGTGAAGTTTGTATGTTACTTCTTATAACACCCTTTATTGTGAAATCTGAGACGTATCAAAGCATACATGTAGGTTACCAAAGTAACTGGTGGACCAGATCTACAGAGTCTCACAGGAGGCTTTATGCAGCTCAGAGCTCAGAGCACACCCTGACTGGAGCAATAGCTGGGAGCAATAAGTATAAAACAGTTGAAAGGAAGCTGAAATATTTTGCAACTTTCACAGGTTCCAGCCTTCCTCTCTCTTTGACACTTCATGTTTTTACGAAGTGTAAAATGGTCATGGTCATTGTCAGAATGCACAACTACGAAAGAACTCCCTGTGACTCCTGAGACCCGGGCTGCTGGTAGCTTGCTATTAAATGTATCTCCTCTCCACTCTGTAATCCTGCACTAGGAAACAAATGGGAGTCTGAGTATTTCAAATGAGAAAAAACAAAATTCATGGCAGTCTGTTTTATTCTTTCCCTTGGCTGCTAAAAAAGTCCATTTTTGACTAAAACTATAAACCATATCAAATCATTTTTATATATCATCTTAAAATATTTGGAGAGAGACTTTCCCCAATTTTTGATGGATGAATGGCAATCGTAGGCCTTTCGCTCAATAAAAGCTTACTCACTAAATGTCCAGTATATCACAAGCATCTTACAGGAGTAAACAGAACAATCTCTCCAAAATTACCAAGACTCCCTCAGCATACTCACTTGTGTCCTACAACTTCATTCTCCTGAGTCTGATTGCTGTAAAAGCCAGAGAAGCAGAGTTGATGATTGAATGCTAAAAGAGAAGGGCATGTAATACCTCTTTAGGCATTCTGCAGGCTACTGAAGAGGGGTTTATTTCCTCTAAGAATTTCAATTAGCTGTTAAAGAAGAGGAAGCTGCTGAAGCTTCCATGGGAAAGAAGCTAAAGATGCAATTTTCAGCTGGTCAACAGGTAAGAGGCAATTTTCATCCTATTATGATGTGTTCTGCAGGAGACAGATTGGGCTAGTGTGGAAGAAAATGCTTTTCCAGCATTTTAGCAAAGACCCATGAGTCTCTAGAATTCAGGATTTTCTCTGAAAAGCTAAAAAGGGGCTCTGTAGTCCAGATAAGGGGGGTAGAAGGCAAATTAACCAGACTTGTGTTGCCCGCCCAAGTCAGCAAATTTGGGGAAAAAATGCTTTAAATAAGAGATAAATCAAGTATGTTCACCATGTATGTTTATTCTGAAGTCCAAAAAACACTGTATATTTTTGATGGTCAAGACATACACATATTTTGTGTATGTGTGTATGTATATACATACGCCAGTCAAATGTCAAAGATATATTCTGATCTATTATAAATCAGTGATCTCTTGCAAATGTTTCCTCCTTCATCCTGTAAAACAAAGTCTACTTTTTGTCAATAAACTTTTTTTCCCATATACATACATGTATTCTTAAAGATAGCTTTCCTTTACCTGTGTTCAGAGTCCACTGAAGAGAATAAGGAGAGAGAGAATAAAGAAACTGGTCCTTCCTTTCAACGGGAGAAAAATTATGTCCTGGAGAGCTATGTCTCTTACTAGATTCCCACATCGATTGAAAGATGATAGCTCTGATTAATGTCAATGAGGGACTGCTACCCCTGACAGCGATGAAGAGCTCTGGCTCGAGATAGCCCATACAGCATGTAGATAATTCTTGGCCTTTTATCTACTGATTTTCAAAGTATTTTTATTGGAGAGCACTCTACAGATAGTTCTTCCCAATTTACTCCATTCCAATTTGTTTCTTCTTTTCCTTGTTACTTTGTTTTTCACTTCTAGAGAAAGTTTATATTGTTCTATTCTGCCCTTCCCTGTTCTAATGTACAATTGCTTTCCTTTGTAGTGTTAATCCTCGTCCTGCTATTGTATGGCTTCTTGTCCCCTGAGATAAAGCTCTCCTATGTCAGTGGTTTTCCTTGTTTTACCACTTTAGGAAAGGTTCAGCATAGCTTGTCAGGATACCTTAGGTGACGGTCACTTGATAGTTCCTGTGGGACTGACCATCTATTTTTACAATGTTGAACCAAGAACAATGAAAGTAGGAAAAAAAAAATCAGGAACTCACAACTTACTCCTTCACCTCCTTCAAACTATTGTGCTGAATGTGAGCGGCACTTCAACTCACATTGAATATGAGTAGTCCTCTAGTCTGAGCCCCACTTGGTGTTGCTAAGAAACAGGGAAGAGGGACAGTAAGCTCCTATTGTTTCAGAGATCATGTGCACAGCCAGTAAAAATGAAGATCCTTCCTTGTTCTGGCCTGGAGTTTTGCTGTCTTTCCACATACATCAGTTTCCCAGTGACAGAACTGACTGAAATGCTGTCATCCTGGAGCAGGGATGCTGAATGGCAGACCAGGGACCAGACTTCAACCATCAGGACAATTCATGCAAACGGTGGTCCAGCCTTTTTCTTTCTTTTTTTTTTTCCTTTTTTTTTCAGGTAAAAACAAGGAACAAAAAAGAACAAGGATGAAGTTGGTAATACTGAAAAGTGTAATGTCTCTTTCTGAGAAGGGAAATACATCCTATCATATGAACTATATGTAAGGATCTCTTTTCATATGACAACATATATGTGTGCATACATGTGTAGGGGTCAGGCTGATTCAATCTGAGATCCCTTTGTGCTTTTCACCATGTTCATATGTCATGTGATCAGAGAACAGCTTCAGTTTCACTTTAAAAGGATGCTTGTTAACATACATACTTTTGTGATCAGCCTGCACCAGGTACATTAACATGTGTTCTCATCATATCATTGGGAATGACACCTAACTAAGAAAGGCTCTGAGTGTCTACCAAAAAGCTTAGGGTGATCTATTCAGGGGCAGCCAAGTGCTGCAAAACATGAGGAAAATGTGACTCCTGAATTCCCACTCCCACTACACTGAGAGGTCAGTGTGAGCCAGGGAACACTGCCTTTCATATGGGTGATATCTGTCAGAGGCAGCCACAGGGTATAACTGCCAATTCAACCAATAAACATTTTTTTTATTCTACCACAATATGCATATCAGGTAATACACATCAAGAAAAATAAACTTGAAAATATTTCTGTAAGGACTATCCAGTAATCCAAATGTTTATATTATGACTGTATATTATATGTATATAGACAGAAATTCCTTTACTATTTTCCTCTACATGTCTAAGTCTCACCTGCATTTTTTCCCTGTAAATATTGAATTACATTACTTTAAAAAGAAACCTCAAGCTTTAAACACATGTATACACCATCCACTTATGCTACTAAAGTGAAAGAGGCACTATTTGAATGGTTTAGCACAGAAGAGTGAGTTCAATGGATAGATCTGTTCTTGAAGTTTTTCAGGGAGTTACCAGGGCCAGCTGTGTTCCAAATAAATTTGCTAACCTAAGTGAACTTCCTATCAACAAAATTCTCCCAGGCTCCCATTATTTTCTTTCAACAATTAATCAACAGCTGCTGAAAAGTTATGAGTGTGCTTGTAATTTTCAGTAAAATTAATGGAACTCCTATCTTCTGATATGTAGAAGGAGGTTTTGTGCCTAACCCTGGTGTGAATTTGCTGATTTATTTTTTAAATCAATTACCCTTTTGAACTCTCATGTCTCCTCTCTTTGGCAGAAAGGATCACAGGGTCTACCATGACATATATGAATAGCTTTCACCGATGCTTATAAATTCAGTCTTCTGAAGCAGTGACCTCTACTGTAGTAAGATATAGATGTTTGTCAGAATTCTGTCATGATGTGGTTACTCCTTTTGAATTCATGTAAACACTTATGGTTTTTGTTGGGATTCAGTATTATTTGGTTTCTGTACTGCTGGCAGTCAAGGATAGAGTCCTGTTTATGTAAATATCCCCTACTCAAAGCAGTGCTTTGAGAGTCTCTGTTCTGCTACAAGGGTATGTTGGGCAGAGCTCAGTGGCAAATATGAAGTCACCCTCACTGGACTTCCACTGAAAACCAGTGTTGGGGGTTCAATTCTATTCCTTTTTCTCTTCCTGCACCCACAGGAAAGCATTGTTTCATCCTCAAGAGTCAAACACACTGTAATTACACACAAAAATTATACCATATCAAAGCATGCTTAAGACCTGATGGCGATATTCATGAAACTGTTTTTAGAACTTTGGAGCTTTGATGTTTAGGACATTGCACCTTTTTTTGTGTCAGATCAAAGTGCCAGTTTTTGAACAACTGAAGCAGGAAATAAGGCATGCAGAGAGGAATTCACTGAGACACTCCACACATTTGGGATAAACCCTACCACAAATTCTCATTTAGTTTTTGAAGGAAGTGTAAGTTATTCTAAAGGAACCCCACTATGTCACTGTGACTTCGCCTTCAAACAGTATCTCGTTTGTTCAAACATTTGCAGGATCAGGCCCTGTGCAGTGCTCTCAGTGCCTGAGGATTACATCATGTTCTTTCGACTTTCCTTCTGTTCAAATAATGTAAAATACAATGCATTTTTTATGACTCAGGTCACCTTTTGTTTTCCCACAGTGCACAAAAAAGCATTCAACAAATTTGACTGATAAAAGATTTTTATCTTACGTGGGAACGCAATGCTGTTTCTCTAAGCCATATGTAATGTATTAGTAATAACAGTATTCCACTTCAAACAAATTACAAACTAATGTTAGTGTTCTTAGCAATGTTATACTAAATAATAACTCCCCAAAGGCCAATTTGCATACAAAATGTAACATTTAAAGCCAAGTTACAATTAGCACTTTGTTAGAGAAGTCTGTGGATTGCAATTTGCTGAAACAAAGTTATACTTGCTGCAAGGACTTTTAATTTATGAAAAATTACCCATTTAGAATTGCTGTCACAGTGGACCATCTTCTATTAAAATGATGGGTACCTAACAAATACATCTATTATTAACGTAATGGATGAAAAAAATGAAACAAAGTAAATGTAGGATTAATGATTTTGCTGCTTCATAAATAAAAGATGCAAGCTGAAAACTCTTTCCCTCTTTACTGATGATGGCACATAGAGCAGTATGCATGTGGGAGGAGAAGGGAAAGGAGAAGGGTCTCAGAGAAAACGCAGATCGTGAAGGGAAAGAGTAAAAACAAGGAGGGCTACAGAGACTGAGAAGAACAGAAAAATACACAGGATGCTAATGAATTGGAAAATAGTGTAAGAAAAATCTAGCTCAGCAAAGATGAATCACACTAGTACTTCATTTCCCTTAAGTAAATACAATAAATCACCTGATAATGACAATGAAAGTTCTCAATCCCCTACACTTCATCTGAAGGGAAAGAATATTAATTATCTGAAGTGAATATTTATAAAATTACAACATGTAAATAAATGAATTCTGATGCTAATTTTTTTTTTCTTTTTCCAGTTACTCTCATGAGTTCATGCTTAAAAACTTGAGGTTTGTTATTCATTCTAGTTAGGGGAGGTTTGCACTCAAGAGTATCTGATTCCATTTAAAAATAGGCTGTAAGAGTACCTAAAATGTCAATCTGTTTGGCACGTACTGCTAAATATATTCTGCAAATACCAGCTGAATCCTTTTAGGGATTTCCTTTCATTTATATACACATGCTTTTGTACTCCCTTCACAAACATCAGGCCTTTGTACTTTAACAGGACCCAGGTCCCCATGTACTGCAGCATATCACCAAAGCAGGCACTTGCTCTCTGTCAGCCAGACCTGGGGTGGACATGAATCTGTGTGCTGCCTTCAGATGACTTCACCGAAGTGTGCTGCTATCATTACATCTGCAGGCAGGGAACGGCCTTGCCCACCACCCCTGTGGCTGTCCACCAACTCCAGCTCTCCACACTGCCTGCAGTGGCACTACCAAGGATGGGAAGATGGCAGAGGCCAAATGTGCAAATCCACTACAGGTCCAGAATAATACCGTGGTGGACACTTGGAGGGAAGATGTTTCAAAACCCCTTGGGTAATCTGATCTCTTCAGGGAACAGAGACATTCCCACATAGCTTATGAGACTAACCATGATAACTATGTGAGTTCAGCCCTTTCTCAACTGAAGAAATATCACTGGGAACTCCACATGTGACAGTTCACTAAGCTAAAAATAACATGGAAAACTATCGGCCCATGGATATCCTGTGAGGAAAAAGACCCTAACTTAAGATAAATATTTTTTTGAGGATATTTACCCAACTCTAGTTAATCTGATAGATATCTTAGGCTATAAAAAACAAATCTTGACATTATAAACTCAAGTTAGGTTATCATAGCTTGCCTTTGGAAGGATGATACTCAGGCAGCACTGGGCAGCACTGTTTGATTGAAGAATTAAGAATGTGGTAAACACCCAGTAAGCAACATAAATTAAGTAGCATGTGAAAACAAAAACCAACATATACACATTTCATACACTTGGTATATTCCCATTTTGACAGACACCAGGGTGAATGGTGAACTCAAAATCATGCCATATTACAAGGAGAGCTTGAAGGATCAAATTGAGACTGGGAATAAGTAGTCACCGCTCCATTGTTCTCTGCGGTTTTACACCCACAGACACCAGTAAAAAGCTTTGCTTTAGTTCTATGAATATCTTCTCCTAAGAATTGTTTCTTTCTTTTCCTTAGATATTATATCATTGTATGCTTCTACAAAACAACAATGACATGTTCCTATGACCAAGATTTTTCTAGCAAGGCTTCAAATATTCTAATAATAGAACAAAATATTTTAAAAATAACTGGGAGGGACACAGGAAAAAAAAAAGACAAAATAGACCATATTTTCAAAACACTTTCCTAATTTTGCTTGCTTGTTTTGCTTCTTTGTAAACAGTCTAATTGCTTTGTGAGTTAATACACAAAATTCAGATTCTGGATCTAACGTATTGTGACTCCCTGTTTGTCTTTATGTATAGTGACTGTTCTCATGTAACTAGTTGAAGCTGTTCACTAGAACACAAATTTAAACACTGGGTTAAATCCTTCTGTCAGATGAACCAAAAACTCTTACCAAAGTATCAAAAGCAAAACTATAGAGGTGTATCCATTAAAAATGTAGCAGAAGAGAATCATTCACAAAAATTAACTATGTCTATTGTCATATTGCTACTCATTTTCATTTAAAGAATTGTCAGTATGCTCAAGTCTGCGCATCTTGATAGTCAGACATAAATATTGAGTTCCCGGGGCCTGACTTTGGTTTTGAAATTTTTCTAGTTTTGAAGACAATTTTGGCAAATAGAGGTTTTGCACTCTCAATCTGGAACCTGACAGACAAGGTGAGTTTTTTCTGGTCTGCCTGAAAACACCCGTAATACGTGTTCTGTTGGTCAAATGCTTTAGCTTCACCTGTGGAGCAGCTATTGTTCTCAGTCATCTTTTTCTTTTTCATCCTTGATGTAGCATTGCCACCTCTCACTTGATCTCTCACAAATTCCACTGAATCCTATTTTCAAGTAGTTTTCAAGAGATTTAAAATATATGAGTTGCAATAAGGAAAAAACAGAAATAGAAACCTGATCTATAGATGTTAATGAAGGAGCCTATCCCTCTTTCCCATTAATTCTCTATTTCCATTTTATTTGAAATTTCTTATTTTTCTTTTCTGGAAAATGAAGTAAAATGAGGTGACACTTTCTTTTGGAAATAAAAATACGTTTTCCCACTTCAACAGGATGAGTTGTTAAGAACTATCAAGAAATGACAGTGGCAGCATCCCTTTCTGAGGGCTAATACTTTATAACCTGGAGATTTTATTCAACTTACAGCACTGCATGATCTAATATCAAATGGCCACCGCTATAAATGGTTAGGAATGCTCTCTACACTGACAAATCAATTTTCTCCAGCTTCACCCCTGAAACCAATATGAAACTAATTGACAAAAATTTCTTGCAATTTCTGGAAAATAAAATTGTGGTTCAGATCCCTGCTAGAAAGAATAAAAGGTAGGGGTGATTATTTCACTACATAAGGCTACCTGGCGACTTTTGAGGGGTATTATTCAATAAACACATAGTGCCCCTTCACCTAGCAAGGATTGTACATTCATTCTTTTATTCCCATTCTCCAAAACCCAGAAACAATAAAAAAAAAAAGATAAAGTCTCATCTCAGCATATTACCTCATGTGAATCAATGCTAGTGACTTCTACAAAACAGTGCTCCCTTAACTCATGTGTATATGATAACTTTATCAAATGGAAAGGCTGTGATGGAATTTAGTGAAACACACTGAAGGCATTTTCACAGAGTACAAACAATAAAACCTTTCAATTCAAAATCACAAAAAGGTTCAATTAGCAGCATGAAAATTGAGACCCCACTTCAGAGCAGTATTTATCCAGGTTTTAAATATAAAATCAATTATTATGGCTACCTTAGAACTGAAATGAGATGACAATTCTAATAGTGTATAGAATGGATGAAGAGCATTAATTTTAGTTAAAAGTCATTCAGTGGCATATGCTAAAATCCAAATTACAGAATAGTAACTTATACTTGACTGATAAAAATGGTAAACTCTTAGCATGCTTCAAATGGATAAAACATATCCAAACTACAAATTTCTTTGTCAATGCAGTGATGTTAGTAGATGCAAACTAGTATGATTTGGAAAAGTATCCATTCCAAATCTTCATGTGATAGCAAAAAGTAAAAGACTGAAGACTTTTAAGGCCATGTGCTATATTAATACACTCTTGTAAGTCATATAGGACACTGATGTTTTCTAGTTGAAAATTATGCATTATTTCCTTTCAATTATTTTAGTATATGTATAATTCAACTTTATTTATAAACAAAACAGTTTTAATGGGTAAATGTATACACTCAATATGTATGTCAAAGGTTGCTCTTTTGCACCTGTGATTAATGGTTTCCTTCCCTTTGTTAGATTATGAAGTTTATGAGAGCATAATTTTTTTCTCGTGGCCACAGATGTTACATCGCAATCAGGGAATTATGTTTCGTATTATAAATTGTTCAGGTGTAAAGAAAAATTTCAAAAAGAAATTTCCTGTTTATTTACATTTATCTTCAGTAACTATCTTTGAAGAGAAACCTAGAGGAAAAAAAAAGCGCTGGACATATAGGTAATACTGACATGTTTTAGTCATTTGTTTTAAATGTTTGACCGATGCAAAAACTAATCTTTAATTTAGTGTTACCTTTCTCCTCCCTATTCCATTAGTTGTACATATCTACTTTTTAAACAGATATTAATCTTTTCTGTTTAGACTCAATGTCCATCTCATATTGCAACTTTTGCAGTGGTGATCAAATATATATACTAAGAAAATATTTTTAATATCTAAATTTTTTATCAAGGTAGTAACTGGAATATTGATAATATCTTCCTGATACAAGACTTTGTTAAGTATTGCAAAATTTAATAGAATCTTATGATTTTTTAGGTTGGAAAAGAACTTTAAGATCATCAAGTCCTATCGTTAACCAAGGACTGCCAAGTCGATCACTAAACCACTTCCTTACGTGCTACATATACATGTCATTTAAATACCTCCAGGGATGGTGACTCAATCACTTCTCTAGGCAGCTTGTTCCAGGGTATGATAACCTGTTCCATGACGAAATTTTTCCTAATATCCAATCTAAACCTCCCCCTCTGCAACTTGAGGGCACTTCCTCCTGTCCTGTTACTTTTTACCTGGGAGAACAGGCTGACCTCTACCTCACTACAACCTCCTTTCAGATGGTTGTAGAAGGCGGTAAGATCCTCCTTGAGCCTCTATTTTTCCAGGATTTTTCCCTCAGCTGCTCCTCATAAGACTTGTGCTCCAGACCTTCATCAGCTTCATTACCCTTCTCTAGACATGCTCCAGCACCTCAATGTCCTTTCTGAACTGAGGGGCCCAGAACTGGACACAGCAATTGAGGTGTTGCCTCACCAGTGCCAATACAGGGGGACAATCACTACCTTGGTCCTGCTGGCCACACTATTTTTGATATAGGATGCCCTCAGTCTTCTCAATCATAAATGGAGATCAGGTTGGTGAAGTAGGACCTGACTTTCATAAACCCTGGATGGGCCTGATCCCATGGTGGCACTTAAGATGATCTGCTCCATGACCTTCCCTGGCACTGAGGTCAAACTGACAGGCCTGTACTTTCATAGATCCTCCATCTGGCTCTTCTCATATATAGGCATCACATTTGCTGATTTCCAGCCAGCTGAGATCTCCCTGGTCAGCCAGGACTGAAGATAAATCTTGCAAAGTGGCTCAGTGTGCACTTCTGCCAACTCCCTCAGTACCTTTGGGTGGATCCCATCTGGGCCCATAGATTTGAGTGGGTCTGAGTGATATAGCAAATCACTGTCAATTTTCCTCTGGATTATAGGGGCTTCTTTCTACTCCCCATGTCTGGTTTCCAGTTTAGTGGGCTGAGTGCCCTGAGAACGACTGGTCTAGTTATTACAGACAGAGAGAGAGAAGGCAATATACCTCAGTCCTTTACTCATACTCTGTCTGAGGCTTGTCCCAGATACTTAAACAATGTTTTGTTTGCCTCTTCAGATAAGTAAGACAAGAATTGTATGTCTAAGTATTAAAATGTCCAACAGACTAAGTATATACTTCTCAAAGAGCAGAACAGTGTCTCTGAGGATACAATTAATTATCAATTAAGGAAGGAACTACCAGAAACTAATAGATTATTAGTGCCATTACATTTTGTTATAGAATTAATTCAGCTGCCCTTAAATGATGCCTTTGAGATGGTGCAGTAGTGAACAGGGACAAAATTATTAAAAGTACTGGAGGATCAAGGAGAAGAGGTCAGAGTCTCAAAATGAAATCTTGTTAGCACTGCAATGATAAAAAGCTTTGGGTTTACCCATCTGTGAAAAAATTGTCTCAGGCTCTTTTCTGTTAGAATAGTAGTCTTCCAGGATGAAAATTTGACATAATTTTTTTTTTTTTTTAAATCAAGACTAGTGTAACAATTTGATATAACGTATTCTCTGTAAAAGAAATGCAATCTTTAAAAGTTTTGGAGGCATTTCTTAATTTTGACAGAATGTAACTACTTTCTTTTTTTCTTGATTCTTCCTGTTTTAAGTGACTTCACATCTATACACCTCAGATAGTGTGAAGAGTACAAGTAATATTCCAAAGAAATGAAATATAAACTGTGAATAAAGGTTCACCCTAAGCTTGAAGGTGTATTGCAGTTAATTTTGGAGGACTAATTTAAAAATGAAATATTTACAATCCAAAAAAAGAAGTGTTTCTGTTTACACTTTTTAAATGGTTTTAAATGCTGAAAATTCAATGAGTAGGTTTTTTAAACTAAATTTCTAAGGATGGCACAGGACAAATATATATAACTCTAATAGTTGATGCATATAATAATGCATCAAATGGTACAATTTCTTTGCTGAACAGAGAAAGCCCTGCTAAGAATAAGTCTGCGCATTTTTAGCTTTGGTACTGCGAGAATCCTCTCCTCTGTTTTCAGTGCTACATTCATAGGAATGAAGACAATTGTATATGTCTGTGTTTGCAGGGTTTTGCACTCGCCTCCTTGCTTGGCTCAGATTGTTATGAAGAGCATTCACCATAGACTTAAAGGAGCCACAAAAGTAAAGGTTCTCTCTTTCTTCCTGATAGCCTGAGATGGTTTCTTCAACTCAGTGTAACAGAGCAGGCCATTAGTTACTTGAGTTGTAACTGAAGCACTTTGGAAACTGTTGTCTATCTGTATGCTTAGAAATTACTGGTAACCATCAGTCATTATGTATGTTAAAGATCAAGGAGGAAAAATGAGAAAGCGTTCAAATAAAAATATTAAAAATTATGTGAAAGTAGTGTCATTTATTCAATATATCATTGACAAAGCTTGTCTGTGACAGCAGAGCTTCTGTGGAGAAACTGATTCCATGTCAGATTTAGTGTGGAACATACATCAAGGAATGACAGGTATGTTCATATAGTAGTTTATCATTTTTAGCTCTGTGTTTCCCAGAGTTATTGTACTTACATTAAATACATAGATACACCCATAGTCAAGAACAGTGAGTTTTTTTACTGTTAAGGGTCATTAAATTAAAACTTTACTTTCTATCTTTTGTAATCTACTGATATTCTTGAAAGTAAATATAGCTAAACCTTTCTATATTATGATCATAAACTATTGTTAATGCATCCACTCTTTGGAAAATATAGATAAAAATAACTGGAACTTTCTGATTCTGTAAGATAGCAAAATGATAGCCATATCTAAAAGAAGCTAGATAATTCTCCAAAATTCTCACTTCTCATTTTTAAATATTTCTCATGCTCAGAGATAAGGCATAAGTTGCAGTTATGCATTATTTTCCAATTTGCACATACATTTATCTGATGTTTTTTCTGAAACTATTGATACAAAGCAGAAGTAATACAACAATAAATGTTTAATAAAATGAATGTATAAAGAAAAAAGATATTTCTGCTCACATTTATCTCAAATCACTTTTTCAGCTGCCTGTGGAATGCTTCAATAGAGCCCATAATATGTATCCAGATTATTACATGAAAAAAATATTCTCAAAAGCTGTCTTTAGTGTAGAGAAGCCAATAAATAGTAGGAGAGAAATTGTCTCAGATGTTGATGGTTAATGGTTGCAACCTAGCTTGAAGGACTTGAATTAACTGCTGAAGCAGTCTTCAGAAAGCATAGTAGTCAACCTTCGTGACTTATTCCCTGAGACTCATTTCAAAAAATCATTTTTCTCTTCTCTTAAAACTTACTTTTAGAAATTAATGATAACCAAATTTGATGCTACTTTATGTGAAGAAGAGAGCATCTTAGGATGATGATCTAAAATTACATTTTCTAATTATTTTCTTTAATGCTTATAAGTGAACAAGCTGTAAGACACTATGATGTATATGTGGGAGTTTGTGCCTCCTTAAGCATTAAATTGTGCTTAGTATCTGTCTGCAAAGCTATTGTAAGCTATATTGTAAAATATTGTATAAAGAGAAACTGGAGATCAAAATCACTACAGTAAAATGTACACATCAACTTTTAAAATTGCTTTCCATAACTTCCTTCCCTAATAATGACACTTTACATCACAAAGTCTGAGCTGCTCGTAAATGAGCAAATACACAAGGCCTGTTTCAGTGGCTAAAATATATCGTCTTTTTGTTAATGTTTCACAAGTTAATGAATTTCCTTTAGTACAAGGGAGCAAGCCACTAATGAAAAATAATAATAATTAAAAAACAAAACAAAACAAAACAACAACAACAACAACCAACCTGTTTCCATCTTTGTATTCTAATGGAAGTTTTGAAAGAAAACGAGCATTTTTCTCAGAGGTACACTTTCAGTAACTGAAGAAGTTGTTCTTGAATTTTACCCCACTTATATACAGCAACAAAACCAGGATGATTTCATTTTAGGAAAGCATACCACCATCAGCTATAGATGTCTATATTTGCCATTTGTAATATACGTTATGCTGTCAGCTTTCTTAGATGGAGAGGACAACAATGTAATGAAAAAAAAAATCTTGATTTTTCTTGAACAAAACATTAAGTATGAATATATTATGATAGATAATACCAAGAACAAGGAACCTTCTGTTACTGTTGATGAGAACAGTAATTGTGTGATGCTAAAATAAGGAAAAGTAACAAAAGCATCATCACTGTGACTTAATTTTTACACTAAAACACCCAAATCTCATACTAGAAAATACTTAATAATTTTTAGAGGAATTGTTTGTTATATAAATAGAAACAGTAAATAAACTTCATCAGAAAACAGGAATACAACTGTGGGAGAAAATCCTGACGAGAACCTGTGAACTGTGAGTTTTAGAAACAGAAAAACCA
>VWZD01012560.1:118555-172428 GCA_013396695.1 Sakesphorus luctuosus
GTCAGCTCCTTGGGGAAGCAAACAAAAGAAGAGAACACCCCTCAACAAATTGCATATATAATTATTATTCTGTAAGATAAAAAGCTTAAAACTGTTTTTCAGCAATATAAGACTTACCTAATCATCGGAGAATGACTGATAAAAAGCAGTCTTCACAGAAGACTCTACAGATTCACAGACTAAAGAAACTACCAAGGGAGTACTTTGCACAATTGAACCAAATTATATGCAAAGAAAGACATTTCCCCCAGCTGGCCATATATAATCATCGTATTACCTTTCTTCTCTTAGCTGAAGTGCACATCTCTTTAGCCTGCCTTCAATAGACACCTCTATTCTGAACAAGGAACAATTTTTTTAAATTAGATAATGCTTAATAGGAACATTGTGTTTAACTTAGAAAAACTGAATGTGTTTTTATCCTACCCATCTCCTCCCATTCCTCAGCTTCTGACAATTTCTTAGATATGACAAACCAATCTGGAAATGGTTTTTAAAGTCCTCAGCACTAAAATCAGAAGAGACAGTCCCAATGGTTAAGTATTATCATTGTCATTAAATAAAGAAAAACTCACTAAAAAAATAACTTGAAAAGCTGAAAACAATGTCCCCACTTTTCCATGTACTATACCATATCATTCCATAACACTAGTGAAAGATGCATTTTTTTTCAATCTCCCTTGGAAATCTATTGTTTTCCTTCAAGAAGTCTTACAGAAACTGACCTGTGTTAAATTTGCATGAGAAGAGCAGCCATAACAAAGCCTCAAGTCTGCCAATACATCAGCATGCATTTCATCAGCTTGTATTTTGAAAACACAAATGTACCATAAGTTCACAGGAGCATTTGTTTGGTTCAGAGACACTTGATGACTGTTTATTTGTGTCTACAATTTTCATTTTTTTCTTGTCTTCCCCCCGCCATTTTGTCTGATGAGCTTTTCTCTCAACATTGAATGTACATGAAAATCAGCAGACACTCCATATAGTATCAACTAAGCAGCTAAGCAGATACCAACATTAGAACAAGTTACATAGCAAAATGATGAAGTGCACATAAACCTTGTTCTGGTACTGTTCCTGGTATCTGCCATTCTCCTTCAATAAATTATAAATGAACACATAAAGGATGGTTAATCCCAGAAACCAATCAATGCT
This sequence comes from Sakesphorus luctuosus, assembly GCA_013396695.1. Classification (NCBI taxonomy): domain Eukaryota; kingdom Metazoa; phylum Chordata; class Aves; order Passeriformes; family Thamnophilidae; genus Sakesphorus; species Sakesphorus luctuosus. Next base: position 119,714 of record VWZD01012560.1, read on the forward strand.
TCCAGAGAAGGTGGGGTGGAGAAAGATATTTTGCAACAGGGCTGCAACCACACTGGCAGTTCCCTAATGGCCTATTTCTGAGAAGAGAGAGCATCTTGAACTTCAAAATAAGCTGTTGTGAAAATTCCTTGAGGGACTCCCATGCATAAAAAGTGCATTAATAAAAAAAAATAGTTGTCAGCATCATACCTACTTAACTAGCAAAGTCTCCTCACAGAATTTGACAGTAAATAGCAAGCTACCCACTTTCTCTGGAAAAGATACAAATGTTGTATGATCGCACTCAAATGTATAAACTTAAGGTTGTGAACCTCAGGTAACTTTTTTCTTCTGACGGCCAATAACTGGAGATGTGCAGCTCCAAACAAGGGTTTATCTCATCTTTAGACAGGCCTTTAATTCAGATCATCTGAACCCCCTTCATCAGGTATACTTTTTTCTCTGTTGATATAAACACAAACTATACTATTAACTCATCCTTAGGAGTTTATCTTCTTAAGTTTTAAATATGTGAATTTGATTCCATGTTATATTTTCAGATGTCCTAACATAATCTGTAATGAAAATTGGAAACTGGTATTTGCAATTGTGATGGATCGTCTAAGTAAAATGATAAGAATCTGTTCGTATCCATTTTTTTTAAATGTAACATTTTAGTCATATACATTTAATACTTTATTATTATTAAAAAAAAAAGGAAGAAAGAAGGGATGAACAATTCTCAGTTTTTTCCAACTTTTTGTAACTGTGCATGTCTCCAATAGAATGCAGTAGAGACTGGCTTTCAAAACTGAAAAACACCCTAACTGTGTGATATTATATATAGTCCTCAAAAATCATACTACTCACTTCGCAGAAAACCATCCAGTCCAATATTTTCTTATTTTAAGAGTGTTACTGAAAACCAAATGACAGTTTAATAAGCTAAATGTAAATTTACCTTGGACTTTGCAAATTATTTGCAATTATGCCGCTTATCTCACTATCACATAAATAATTTTATACACTTTGGATTTTAAATATCAGCACAGAAGTACAATAAAACACAAAAATGTTGTATTATTATAGTTAAAGATTCAAATTACACTGTAACACTTTGCTATATAAGTCTTCCTTGCATTGTGCATTACCATTCAAATTTTAAATACAAATTTAAATTCATATTTTCAATTAATGTTTAGAACAATGAAGTGCATATGTAGAATTCAAAAAATATTATATTCAAAATTATACAGACTCTCTTTTGTGCCCTTTCTTTTTTAATGGTTTAAGTGCTAAACAATTTGGTTTACCCTTCTCTTAGACAATTAAGTATGCAAGCAGTAGATCAATAATATATCACAGGAAAGAGATAATCCACTATAGAGAGGCAACTTTTCATCTTATCTTTACTTAAAGTAATTTAAGATCGTGAAACAATATATAAAGTCGGACTATTTTGTCATAGTAACACTTAGAATAGAAGGAGATCAAATGGCCAATCTTGCAATTTTCCACTTTCCTGGTTAGTGCACATGGTCTGTGTAGATTATGATTGACAGCAAATTCAATGTTGTTTTCAAAATGTTTTCCCAAGGTGTCAGTGATGAGTCACACAGAGCTGAAGCATGTCGCCACTATCTCTCATCTAGTATAAGCTGCTAAAGACTTTTGCAGAGCAGACTGAAAGGAAGGCCCTTGACTTCATAATGGTTCTTTGAAGTGTACAGCTACTGCTCATGTATTTCTGTAGCTAGGAGGAGTGATCTGAAGGAGTGCAGATCTCCTCAGCTTCCAGTCTTTTCCAGCAAGGGTGCTTGAGCTTCTCACTGCCAGATGAGATCAAAAGGGAACTCGCTCAGTGTCAGACACAGAATAGTTAGATGATTAGTAATAACAATTTTGTTCTTTTTTCCCCTCAGATATTTATTCAAATACAGCAGTAATATCACTCTTTGCCACACATTTGAGAAAATCAAACTGGATAAAAAGATGTTTAGGAGTCGTGGAGTTTTTGATGGAAAATTACCAAGCTCCTAGTTTCCATGCTGCAGAAGGGTATAACAGTAGACAGAGTAGTGGAGCCTCCCCACGATAAAATGAATGCTATAGGAAGGGACACCTAGCTCTCCCATTCTTCCTTCAAATATAGAAAATTTTCATTAGACAGAAGGCTTAGATTAAAACCAAGATCTATCAGTCAGCCCACAAAGGGGCTGATCCCTGATATCTTTGGAGTAGAAAGTTGAGCTGCCCCTTTGTATCAGATAAATACTTGGAAATTATTTGCTGAGCTGAGATGTCTATCAGCTGATCAACAAATTAAGCAATGAATCCCTGTACTTTTAAGTGAAAGGTGCAAGTGTGTCAGTTGTAAAGCAGCTTGGGTGGTCTGAGGACAGTAACAGCTGTGTGAGAGGTGAGCAGGACAAGCAGAAGCGCAGCAGCCAGGTAAATAGGGAACTTAGTGAAATACTGACATGTGTAGAACAACTGAAAGGGCTTGAGAAGCACTGGAGTGTGAAGACCTAGCAAACAGGGAAATAACAGCTATTTATGCTGTATCAGAGGCATGGGGACTGGGAAAGAGTTTTTCTTCTCATTTCAATACTCCAAACAGAGCTGTACAATCTAACAACATGGATCTCATGTAGTTCATTGCACAACTTGAAATAAAGTATCTCCTTCTATAGTACAGTTAAAAAAAAATATGTGTTGGACCTCTCTACTTCCATCTGGAACATAAGACACCTTGGTCCTCTCATACATAAATACCTCCTCCCAAGCTTCAGGCTCTTCAGGGTTGCAGAGTGCAGCTAGCCTCCTCTGAAGATGCTGTGTCACCTCCCTTAGTGGCTATTATGAGAAGTATATTAATAGTGTTTGTGTTGCAGCCCTTAAGAGTTTGAAAGAGTTATTAATGGTTGTCTCCACTCGCGCCTTGTACACAGAAGTTCAAGCTTGCTGTGCAAGCTTGCTTCACTTCATCACACACTTTGTTATCTTATTAGCCCTCTTTTTCATGCTGTGATTAGGGCACTGTAAGTATATTTGTAACTAGGGAAACTTTCCTTCCTTTCTTTTTACTTTCCAAGTCACATCTTATATTAGATCTGTGCTACTCTTGGTGCTGCTTAGATAAGGAATGAAAAACATGATTGCAAGGGAGCTCCTCCCTTTAAGTATTTTGCCAGTGGCACAGTTCCTCACTGAAAAATAGAGAGAACTGCTCACAGTATGAAAAACATTGGATTTCCTTTCTTTGAATTCCCAGGGACTTAATAACCACTTGTCATTCTCTTTTTTCTCCCTTTCCACCTAGAATTCCCCCCAACCAAGGGCTCCATCGATCTCCTTCATGAATTCTTCAGTGGAAGAGTACCACACAGGGCCATAGTAAGGGTGAGGTAAAACATTGACAAATAATTGCACAAGTACTGAAGCCCTCTGGCTCGAGAGGCTGCAGGTTGTTTCAGCAGTAAGCGTAAGTTACCAGTGATATGAGGAGAGGGAGGGAGATTGATGGAAGAGAAGGGGAAAAGGCAGCAAGTCAGCAATCAAAGTGCCCAAAATGGCTCACTACAGTTCTCAGTATGGATACAAGCTTTCCATTCTTTTTCTAACTTCTGTTTTGCAGTCCTTAAATAAGTGAACTGTATGCACATTTGAAGTGTATACACACTATTATGAAATATTTAAATATGTACATATGAAATATGTATGTAAATACACACACACACACACACACACACACACACACACACACACAGAGTTATATAACTATGGATATGTATAGCTATTTTTTCTCTTGAATTATTCTTACCAGTTTCTTTTTCTTCCCTTTGGTTTTCCCCTCACCTGAGATGTAGGCAGAAGATCTAGGGAAGACAATTATTTTAAATAAATGAACAAGTAGAGTGGTACTTTATGCTTTCCTATGGCTGATATAATGACTTAATCCAAATCTTTAAGTTACTGAAAACACCTAAACAGCAGCTGATAGACATTTTTATTCAGTTTGGAGCTCAAAAGTCTAGATTTGAGATGATAAGAAAATGGATTTCCTTTCCCATGAAAATTCAAAACTTAGCAGGGATGGGAATGTGTTTGTTTGTTTTCTCTTCAATGTTTTGATGAACTCAAGACCTATCAATTTGAATTTTCTTTTAGCTTATTTATCATATATGAAAATAATTAAAAGAAAACATTCTAATCCCCAAAGACCCTGGTGTTTGTGTTACTTAGAGTCAAGTCTTAACTCTGTAAATTAGAAAACAGAAGGGACATGGACCATCTATTTCAAGACAAGGAAAAAAAAAAAGTGCCTTAAATTCTGCTCTACTTAAAGGGGAAACGGGTGTCACTTCCAAGATGTAACTTGACAGAAAGTGCTACCATGTTGTTGACAGATTTCTTAACAACAGTTTTTGTTTGATTGTTTGGTTGGGTTTATCAAAGCTAATATGTTTGCATGAAAAAATGTTTCTGCTAAATTATCAGTTCTGAAAGGAAAGTGAAAAAAGAGGAAATCTCCAATCAGCATGGGCCTACAAGAAAGCAAGTCAAATATAACTTGAAAGAGTATCTCATTATTTTGATATTTAACTGAACCTCTTAGCCTTTTGAGACATACTATTAGTAAGCAAAAGATTGTCAACTAGTTAAAAGAGAAAGAAAATGAAAAATTATTAAGAAAAACACAACTGGATTCTCACAGGGTGCTTCCCCCCTAAACTAAAAGATTTTATCTGTGCCTTGCAATACTTTTAATACAACTGAGAACACATTCCAAAAAATGTAAATTAAAATGAGCAACATTGTAAAAAATACTCACAAAGGTTTACATTTAAGGCACAAATTGATATAACCAATCATAAAAATAAAACTCATGCTAACTCTGACATTTTATGTTTCAATTCTAACCACACTGTGTCTTCTTGCATAGGCTTTTGAACTCCCTTTCTTTGTTATAGACAAAAATACATGAATGGAATGAAGGGTAATATGAGGAAAAAATAGCCCCTATTCATATAAGCTGAGTTTACAAAAACTTTCAGATTTGATTGCTAAAGTTAGGTTTCTAAATTCAGGATCAATTGCTTGAAATGTTAAGCACCTGCAATCCCTCAGTAACCTCATTTTTAGAATTTGAATCATTTTTTTTTTTGACTTGGTTAAATAAGGGGTTAGGAGAAGCATTTTAAAGAAAGTACTGCTGTTTTGCTCTTTTCTGTTTTCTCAATTTCTTCTTTTTCTCTTTTTCAGCCTACCTCTTCTATTCCTGAGCACGCACACACACACACAGACACACACAGACACACACAGACACACACACACACACACACAAATACGCATTCATATTTATATGTGAGGCTTTAAGAGGTAAGTAACAGTTCCAGCATGTTGCCCAATACTGTGAATTTCATCTAGGATGGTAGACTTGGCTATCACTAGAATGACATTCAAATTAGCAAAAAGAGAATAAATACTGTGCTAGATCGACAACAGAATAAATTTTAGTTATCATTAATATTAATTCCTAACACTCTGGTTCTTTCCTATCTACCCTACTGAATGAATAATAAAGTTTTTAAAACAGCAACCTGCTCACTCTCTGAACGATGCAGAGGAAGTCACAGATTCACCAAGAAAGGATTTGTCAATAAAAATAGTGTAGTCTTTGAACTACAGTTTGCAAGACAGAGCCTGTGGGCTGTCATTTTATGCCTGCTGTCTGCACAACAATTAGCAACAGCACAGAATAAAAACCAATGTGAAAGTCCAGTTTCTTCCCAGTACTGGCTGTTTAAAGTATGTTACTGATAGGTAGTAGATAAGAATGGTTATAAAGATGAGAAAAGCAAAAGAGTGAGGTTTGCTTTACAGATTAAAGCCTCAAGAAAAAATTGTGTCTTGGACATAATACGTAACCAAAGCTTGCTTATGTTCACCTTCCCTTCACTGAAAGGAAGCCATTCAAGAAAGTTCAAGCATTTTTTTGCTGAACACTTACCTAATTTAATTCAGTAGAAAAACTCCAATTAACCTCAGGGCAACTTGATCTGACCTCTTGGCTAGCCACTATGCTGAGCTTGTTTGTTTATTAATCTGGTAGATTTAAGATATTTCTGAGTCCATTATATTAAGATAATTGTAATAGTCACTTATATTAGAGAAAGGCAATTATACCTTATTTGATTGATGCCCCCATCCTTTCAGGCATTAGTAAGGAAGATTAAGTTGCTTCCTGTACAGCTGTTTGCATGGCTACCTGAGCACGGTACTTCCATTGTGTGCATATCGTGCTTCTTAAGCTATTCATCACTTTTTCTAAGTACAAATTCATTTAAAATGCACCTATCAGTACCAATAAATGAAAGGAAGCAGATGTTTGATGTGTCTCTCATTGCACTGACAGGCGTGACACAGTGCTAAGACCCCCACTGCTTTCTCTAGGAGGCCAGCTTTTGGGTGTCAATAAACATGGTTTGATGGAAAGCCATACAAAAGAGCGGCATGGCCTTTGGCCTTTTTATGACGTGGTGGTTTTGGAAGGCTTTGTCCTAGATAAGCCATTGTATGACAGTCTCTTGAGTTAACTGGCACAAGTCTCACTTTCCTGACATCAATATGGACTTCAGATAAATCTCTTCCAGTTAGGTTAAATGAAATAGAATATTATTAAGAAGAGGGTTTGAGTTTTTGGGGGGTTTATTTTCTGTTGGGGTTTTTCTGCAGATATATCTATATATATATACACAGAGAGAGAGAGAGAGAGAGAGAGAGAGAGAGAGAGAGAGAGAGAGAGAATAATCAAAACAAGGCACCTCAAACAGATTCAGATTGTGCCCTTAGTTAGAAACTGACTAGAAATAGATTTGGAAATTCTGTCTATAGATAGATTTACTTAGCAAGACTGCTTGAAAAACAATAATTCCTAAGCATATACTTTTTAAATGTATGTCCTGAAAAAAGATATTTCCTAAATACTGCCTCCATAATGCTTCCTGAATCGTAATAGCGCACTCCTTTTTTCTCCTTCTCTCCCCTGTTTAGAATATAAATGCAACCATGCTGTGTCAGGCCAAGGATCATCTAAATCAGTATGCTTTCTCTAGCAATGGCTATAAGCAAATACCTAAGGTGAAATATGAACAAAACAAGCATACATGATACTTCCAGAACTCTCTCAGCCTCTAAACATTTTCAGTTCAGTGAATTTGTTGAACTGCCTCTGGTTTCTATATAATTAGTAATTTTATCTCCCTCATCTTCCCCTATCTCTCCCTAAAAAAAAATTAGTAATTTTATCTCCCTCCCTATCTTCCTCAGAATTTTTTCCTTTCAAGTCTATATAAGCTTTTCCTTTCAAGAACATCATTTGACAACAAATTTCACAAGTCTCCTGTTTTTTTCTTCTTTTTGAGTCCAGGGACTGCTAAATTCATAAAAAGTTAGTTCTTTTTTGGAAGACAGAAGTACTATACATTCTCCTTAACATTCATCATTTTGTAAACTTCTTTTGTATCTCTCCTAAGTCCTTTCTTTTCTGCACTTGACAACCACTAGTTTGTTCATTTATTTATTTTTTTATGCAAAAGCTAGTCTATATGTTAGATCTTTTCCTCCTTTTTAAAAATTTCCCTCCAACTCTTTTCTGTAAGTCTTCCTGTTCAACTCCCCTCTTCCTACAATGACTCATGTTTTCATAATACCTCTTATTACACTTCCATCCTGTATCTTTTCAGCTACCATTCTAAATAAAACAAGCATTCCCCTGCTCTAGTTTTTGTTCACCTCTTTCTTTTCACAAGGACTCCCACTTTTCAGATTTTCTCCCTGCTGCCACACCCCTTCATCACCTACTCATCTCACACTCCTACAAGCTGCCAATGCATTTCTTCCTACCTGCTGCTTCTAACATTTCTCCACTGTCCAGGGAGGGAGGAATAGGAAATGGAAAGCTCTGTGAAACTCAGAAACTTCTGGATTGGAGCTGTAAGAGCTACATCTGCTGATACTTCTCCCTGCCATAAACTCAAAAAGAATGCAGCTAGGATAAAAGCATAGACACTGGGCTTCTACGCAGGCAGCTACTACACAGAAGTAGTTGAAGAGAAAAAATGGATAATCTATTTAAATATCTCTATTGTAGACAGCTTTCTGTAAGATATACAGCACAGCATAGTAAAGGAAGGAGACCCTAATTATCCCGTTTCTCTATCACATCAGAACAGTGTAAAGATGCTACAGAAGATAAAATTAAAACATTCAGTGTCTGTGTCTCCTTGCTTTTCAGCCCCAACTGTACATCTGCTTTAAGAGTCCAGCCTATGACAAGCTATTTTCGTCTTCTTGCATGCTTGCCTTGGTAGTTATTAGTTACTCTTGTTAGAAACAGCAGGAGCAATTAAAAAAAAAAATCTATGAGGCTTTCCAGTTGAGGAAGTAGGGAACTTGCGCAGAGATTATCATAATTATTCACCACAAGAGTAAAATTTGCTTTGTTTTCCAATGACCCCTTTTCTCTTTCCTTCCATGATCTCTCATCACAAATTAATCACCCCTGAAATTCTCAAAGTTATTTGTTTCCCAGATGACCCACAAGAAAATATTAAGGAGTTTCCAAAGAATTATAATGAAATTATATTTCATTGGGGTTTGTTTGTTTGTTTTTGTTGGGGTTTTTGCTTAGCATTTTTTTATTATTATACTATTAGCAGAGTGGATTTGGGCTTTGAAAGTTCAGAATTCTTTAAGTAGGTAGTAGAAGTAGTAGAACAAGACGTAATTCTCAAGGTGGCCTGAAATGACACTTTCTCTCCTATAGCATTACCATAATTAGTAGGTAATTGCGATAGTTCTTTCTACTGAAGCAAATGAAGAAATGGTTCAAGTAGAACAGAGAAAGCGATTCTGCAGTTCAAATGATGCTGCTGTGTATTTCTGTACTAAAAATTCATTATCCATTCTTGTTAAAATGTTATTGCTTCATTAGCATAAAAATTCTGAAGTGTACAAATAATGTTTGCTTTTGAAATATGCATGCCCCAAAACAATTGCAATTAACTGGAACATGCAATCTGTCCAGTTATATGATTATTGCTGAATATCTAGCTAATATGTACACTGTTAAAAAATAATTCAACAGACTTCTTAATCTTAAGAATTGAAATTCATATTTTTGGGGAATGTGACTGAGGCAGCTGAGGCAGCTAAGGCAGCTATGGGGATCTTACTGATGAACGTTTTTTTGTGCCCAAAGATTTTTTGTGCTTTCCAACATTATCAGTTGGTCTATTAAAATTATTCCCTTTCCCCTAAGACCTTCTTCTTGTGACTGTCACTAACATGCTGATTTCAGAAAAAGATTTTAGCTCGTGCTGACTAAATTTACCGTAACAAAATATCAAGGGGGTGCATGATCCACCTGGGAGAACAGTATATTGCTGAGATGTAAAACTAGAATCTTTTCCTTCAGTTATAGATGTTTAAAATTTTGCAGTAGTCCTTTTCCAGAACTAAAAGGCAGTCATGATAGCTGTCATATTGAACATATTCTGCCTCTCAAAAAAGCCCCTAAACTTCTTAAAAAGCAGTGTCTAGATTGTGGAAACCTCCACAGCTATGAATTGCTTCTACTCAATAGTCACTGACAGCTCTGCTGGGATGCTGGAGGAAAGCTGTATCTTTTTCCTGAGCTCACATCAAGATACAACTGAGATACTACTGTGTGTGGGAATGAAGGTGGAGAGAAAGAAAACAAAAATGTCAGTGAAGAGATAAGGTGGAAAACCCCTGCTGGGAAACATGCCAGGACAAATAAATGGAGTTAGACTGTGGAAAAAAAACTAACAGAAAAGCATACACCCTGCATTGTTTGTGGAGCTGCATTTCAGAGTCACAAAGCTATGAATGCTTTCTCATCTAAGAAAAGCAATTTCTGAAAGGCTAAATAACGTATTTGCTCTGACTGCTCTTCTCTGTCCAAAAGACTACCACAGGGCAATACCTATTACACTGAAGCTAAGTCAGATAACAAAAAATCAGCCCATAACCAATTGAATAAATGCATAATTCTAAGTTTATCGTACCTCACAGGACAGCCACTTGATCCTAGCCATGCAGAAACTATTTAAACCATCAGTTCAACCTAAACCCTTTGGATGGCCTATAAACATAAGACAAAATTGATGAAACCCCTTTGCATTTCAGTCAATTAATGTATTTCTCTTAAATTCCCTCTTTACAGATTTTCATTTTATTCCCTTTTTTTCTCACAATCCTTTTATATCTTTCACTGATGGATGTTTCACTACTTTCATTATACTGATATTCTGAAGTTGGCAACAATAAGAATAAACTCTCACTATAACAATGAGAAATATATGTCACTAAAGTATGGCAGTTAATTGCTGTTTGAAATCTCAGACATCTGTTTCCTTACAATTGTTTTATAATACCATATGGGTACAAAAACTACAGGATAGAAATAACTTAACCAAAATGGCAGGTAAACTTGTAGAATAGGGATGCATATGAAATACTATTATTTTAAATGGAGGTAGGTCACTGCCATGAAAACAGATAGAAAAAAGATTTTAGGATCAAATATCATGATTGGCTATGCATTCATAGCGCTATGAACCCACACAGGGTGAACTGTGGGAGCAGGGCCTGAGGTCTTGTAACGCTCTAGATACACAAATTTTACACACACAAACAAAATAACCAAAGCAAACCATTTGCAACATTACATAGCTGTGAAACATTTCTAAGACAAAACAGATTGAAAGATAAGACTTCAGGGATATGCAGATACCAGCAATAAATTGCTGAAATAGCTACCGTTACACTGAACATGGGTTAAGAATAGCTTCCATTTTGTTCACAACATCTGAATCATTTGATACTGGACAGATTCAAACAACTTTCAATTTAAATGAAACCTTTACAAGATATGTCACAGCTTCTTTCTGCCTTTAGTAATTTTCCTAAACAAATAACTTTAAATGTAATCTACCACTGCCTATTATAAGCTTTACTTATGCCATCAACCCATAGAGGAAAATATAGGCAGCAGGCACCCAGAATGGAGTATCTCTTAAACATATCTAGTGGAACAATTTTTCAAGAAAAAGGAGGAATATATGCTTCTAAATATACATTTCACTAATGCAATTAGTTTGATGATGTCTAGTTTTTATTAAATCCAGTAACCCTAGAGTCATAGTTCTGATTGTGAGTATCCATCTAGTGTGATCCTGTGTAACAGACATATGTTAAAACATATGTAAGTGCATACATGGCTTTAAAACACGTCTATGCCAAATTTACAAGCACTGATTTTCAGACACTTAAAATAATTATCTAAATTTTTCTACTCTTACTGCACTTTCAAGGCACACCCAGTAAGAATTCTCATTGTTGGGAAGACGTCTGGCTTCAAATCCCAAAATCTTCTTAGAATAATAAGTTCATAATGCCATATATCAATACATATTCACCCCTTTTGAGAACTTACTGTATGGGCTAAGTAGGGAAGACTACTCAGGGGCAGGGGGGAATGGCTATTTATTTTATAAAAGTGGTTTGCTTTGGAAACTAGAGAGTGTTCTCTAGTTGTGGAGTGACAGTAAGTCACGACATTCTCATGACTTTGTAAGATGTCAAGCACATTGCCAGTGCAGTACCAATTAATGTTCTCACTCAGAAGGACCATAATACATTCATTGAAAAAATAGCAGCTAAACAGACTCGCCACACTGTGTCTCAATTGTAAAAGTGAGGAGTAAGATGAATGAACTTAAATTGAACTTTGACTGACATAAATGACAACACAATTTTATCTAATAGTAATCACCTAATCTTGTCTAATTTTGGACTCCCTAAATTGTTTGAAGGTTTATTACACTCTGAATAAAGTTGATTTACATTGGATTAAATGAACTTTGAACGAACTCCACAGGTTAGAATCTCACCCTGTACATATCCTGCCATGTCTGATAGAACCACAGAAGGCAACAAATACATCGAAAGCATCAGCTGTGTGAAGTCCAGCTGTCAGCCTAAGTGAAGTGAAGGAGTGGAAGGAGTCAGTTAGAAGCAATATGCAAATAACTTTATTTAACAAAAAGCACACAGTAAATTTCGTCTTTTATTTAAGAAAAAAAATAAAGGTAGAAAGGAAAAAAAAAAGAAAAAGAAACAAGCATTACTTTTTGGTTGAATAAAAGCAAATATTCAAAATGTCCTGACCTCAGACAACTTCTACAAAAAACAGGAATAGTCCCACAACAGTTACTCTTTCCTCCTGTGCTTATGAAAATGCTGAGCCCTCTGAAAGAGGAGAAAGCAGACAACCATTTCTTGCAGAGATGGAAAGAACCATTAGACACAGAAGATACCACTTTTGTTGTTTATCTCATATCTCATCTGAGACAGCTCTTTCAGCTTGCTCAGTGGAAGAAGACAAGTCAACCTCTGAAAAGATCTGTATTTTCCCATTTACTATATAAGGTACCTCTTCAGTTAGCTCAGATTTGACACATAAACATTTCAGATGCCTCAAGTTAGATTTGGTTGATCTGTAGGTTGACCTGTTGGTCTTTGCTTTCCACAGTCAGCTGGGTATCTGGGCTGCTAACATATAAATTGGCATCATATGCCAGAGCCTCAGAGAAAAGGAAATGGTAATGGGAGCAGCGCACAGTGAGAAAGATGTATGGGAACCGGCAGGGAGAAGTAGAATTATTTTTAAAAAAGAAACAGCAGGAGTAAAGTAAAAAGAAACTTTTAGAAAAGCAGATTGTTTAGTGTGTTAGAAATAGATATGGCTGCAACAAGGAGGCAAAGCTGTGCATCAAGTCTTCCCTCAGCACATTAAGTGTATGCTGAAGAAATGCTAATAGGCAAAAGCTACATTCCTCCAGTTTTCAAGTAAAATGCTCTATATGGTATTTTTTTATTATTTTGAACACTTCCTGGGTCCCTTGGTTGTATTTCAACTACAAGTTCCACAAGAGCTAGAGAGAGTTTCCACTCTATAAAACCCCTGTAACCATTGACTAAAGACCTCAGAATTTGCCTTGTAACATCACAGCAATATTGTCCTCTTGTATTGTCCTCTTGTCCTCTTCCTATTGAATTAAAAAAAAAAAAAAGTGAAACTATTTCCTTGTGGATTTTCAACAACCCTTTTCAGATACTTCTTGCTTTAATTTGTAAAGTTACTTTCATGCAAACAGCTCAATGGATAAGAAATATTTTACATGAATGTTCCAAATAAGGAAGATGGGACAAACATGGGATAAATTACTTTTCTCAACTCATTAGTGACAGAGAAGCAAGCCTTTCAGCTTTATCCTCCTCTGTCAGAAATAATCCATCTTTCACTTCAGAGAGAGAATCCTTTCTCCTCAGAGAGGATTTCTAGAAAAGCCAGAATTAGCTATACCAATCATGATAGGATATGATATGCATACAATAGTAGGTGGTGAGCTGTAGTTCAGCCATAGCATTATAACAGCAACCACAACCACATAAAATTTAAATTAAATCCAAGGTAGAATTAAATTGTGTCCCATCCTTTTCTCATTTCCCTTGTAATTAACTTTTTTACACTACAGAAAATAAAATGGCCACTGAATTCTCCAAAGAAGCTGTCAAGCTTCAGAGAGAAATCCACAAAGGTGTTCCTCCTACCCTCTCTACTTTTTTTATGTTCTGGTAGAATATCTTGACCAGAGCTATTCTTGAGTCACTGTGTGAAACTGAAATATCAGCACATGATACTTTCAATTTTCTGATTCATATTTACTAACATCAGAGAAGGATCACTAACAAAACATGAGTTGTAGGAAAGCTGGAACTGTTTCAAAATAAAACATCTTTTGGGGAAAAAAAAAAATCATGGCCACAGCCCATGGCAGTGCTAATGACAATAGTGGCAGTGCTGGCAGCAATGCTTTAGGCAGGTGGAGGATCAGTGCTGCTGGAAAGTGAAAGTGACCTTGGCAGATGGAATTTGGTTAGACCAGATACCTTGGAGACAATTCTTCTTTGTCTTGGCTGTGGCCAGTTGAACTATAACAAATGGATCATTATCAGTGACACTGGCACCTCCAAATACACTGCAGACTTAGCCTGTTGAATCAAGGCACTGAGCATATGCCAAATGGGCTACATGGCTATTTTGGAATGCCTATTTTTTTCCCATTTTCTCCTGCTATGTATTTTATACTTATTATAACATCAAGATCCTCTTCTTTTACTGACGTTCATCTTGAGATTTTGAAAGAAGAGTTCAGAAGAATAATAAAAGGTAATACAACAAGTTTCTGTGACACCAGTCCACAGTGTGAGGTTTCCTGCACCTTAGTGGCACTAGTAGTTATTCATCACCACTACAGAATATGTTCAGTTATACTGATTACAGGCTAGCAAAAAAATCTATCTCACCCCTAATTCCTTCAGAGTGACTACAGGCTGCATTTTTAACTAAAATACAGATGGAGTGTGCATGAAAATGAACTAAATTTTATGGAGCTAGGAGGAAAGGTCTGGACTTCTGGAGCTCTCCCCAGTGACGGTTCATATATTTTATATCTCTTAAGTTAAAACAGATCATCAAGATTACAGTTTTGAAATGGTCCTATATTCTAACTAACTTCTATCTACAATGCTAACTTGTACTGCTGCTTTTAATCTGCTGCTTTTGATATACAATCACTACAGTATGTACAAGGCCAGGTTGGATGGGGCCCTGGGCAACCTGATCTAGTGGGTGGCATCTCTGTCCATGACAGGGGGATTGGAACTAGATGATTTTAAGGTTCCTTCCAACTCAAACCTTTCCATAATTCTCTGATAATAATTCTTGACTTATTGGAATAACACACAAAGCATCTGATTTTTGTCCTACTGGTCTGGTATTTGATAGCTCCTTGGCATCTCATATGGTTCAGGAAAAAAAAAAAAAGAAAGAAAAAGAAAAACGTTTGCCTTTTCTCATTTAGTCAGGCTTTTGAGACCTTCTAAGATATGGATCCAACTTCAGCTCAAGTGCTGTTCTGACCTGGGGTTGAGAACCATGTCAAACTTTCCCCATTTTTTCTGCTGTAAAATAAAATATGACTACCTCTATCCTGCATTCCTTCTTAACTGCAAAGCAGGCTTTAACAATATGAACTGATTTAGTAGTAGTTTTGTGGTTGGACACTTGTACCAACAATATATTACAGAATTTTAAAATATCTGTTATAGAGGGGTGGTTTTTCAGGAGTCTCAGACTTAATATGTTGATTTAAATATTGTTAAATTAAGGTCAAAACTGCTCTAAGAGAACTTTTTTCAGTATCACATTTGCTCACTTCATAAATATAACATAATACAAAAAGTCTTTAGAGAAAAAAACTGTGAATGACATAAAAAGGAGTAATTTAATATCATGTTAACTCCTTCTATATGATACCAGTTAATACTGCATCATGACAAAGACATGGTGTAAAGTATTCCCATATGATTTTATAACCATTAATACAAGAATTCCATATTTTATAACATCAACAAACCAGATGAACCTCATCCACTCAAAGTATGGAACAGTGAAAAGAACAAATGTCTTGTGAGGAGTGCAAATAAGAACAATGTGTCTCAGTTTAAACAGTGGAAATAAGTTGTGGACGTAGTGCATGAAGTAATTATTTCTGTAGTGGGGTTCTGCTGTTCCTGCATTTAGTTTATAAGTACATAAAGGCACACAATCCAGGCATTTCAGAAAAAATGTCCGATTTATTTGACATGTAGAGAAAGTCAGATTTGAACACAAAGAATCCTTTTTTAAAAAATCCTTTTGAAAATAGAGGATTTATTAGGAAAATAAGAGAGAGAAATACATTTCACCTAAAATATAGTTTCCAGTCTGAAAGTATTCTGTCTGTGAGCCTCAGATGGCTTTCTCTAAACAGAGTGATATCAGAAATATAATCAAGGGTATACCAAACCTTTTGAGGGCAAATAATTGTGCCAATACCCCAAATATGCTCCATATGTCAATGAATTTTTTCCCCACATGAATATCTATCCAAAATTGGCATTTGAATAGAAAGACGAAAAGCTACTTGGAGTATGTTGCGATGGAAATGAAAATAAATAAGCCGATACTAAATAAGAGCTCAAGTAGAGGAATAACCAAATGTAAACATGCTTGAACCAAAGGCAGAAATCAAGACCCTGATGAAAGCATCAGGAATATTGCAGGCAGTATCCAAAGTCCCAGAAGCTCACATCGTGTTTCAGAGCCTGTTCTTATTTTAAACCTCAGTCAACATTTAACTGTAATTCAAAGTACAATTAGTCAAGGACTGTATACTTGAAGGCTGGATATAAACTACAACAACAACAACAACAACAACAACAAAACACCCAGAAATTATTCTCTCTAATTAAAATTTGAAGTTAATGACACTAATTGATGACATCTAAAATTTTGGAATATCTCAAGATTATTCTGCATTCTCTTTAACACACCTTATCCCATGTCTTGCCCTGAGGTTTGGATTAAATGACTCAAGCTTTATCAAAAGAAATGGACTTAGGTACCTAAGACATTGGTAAACTGTTACTAGTTTCCCACTCTCATTCCTTTCTGCACTACATCTTGTGAGTTATCTCAAGAGATATGCTGCAAAGCTCCACACTGTTTGATTTTAGAGTTTCACAGTTCTCTACGGCCTTGTTTCTACCCTTTTGAGTGAGCCTGTAGCTCTTGTCACAGGCTGATCAAGATCCAGATAGTAGTAAATTTCCTGTAAACTGTCAGTCTAAATGAGAAATTCCCAGAATAAATCCAACACAAATCTGTAGGAACTAGCCTTGAAAAATGTGTCTACTTTCTGAGGCTAATTTATTTTTAAAGTAAGGTCTGAGAAGCCTCTTACCTTAGAACCCCTACCAAGAAAATCTAATATTTAATACCCTATCATTTTTTTTTTTTTTTTAACATCAAACAGCCTTTGGGTGAAAGAGAGAAACAATTTACAGAGCAGCCACAAGGGTCTGTTGTGCTGCAGACTGATACTTTTCTTGTTCTTCTTTCACTAAAATTGCTTGCTGCTTGTCCTGAACAGAACACATTCAACAAGAAATGTTGAGAGTGTGTCCTTCTTCATGGCTGTCCAGGTATTTTAACCTATACTGGTGATGAAGATTCTCAGCTAGGGTCAGGAGGACAGCTACAAATTTCTGGATGGGCACACTACCTGTAATAAAAAATCAGAGTCTTTGATTATGTGAGAATTGAAGCTCTGAGCTGCAAGTCACTGAAGGTTACAAAATATTTAAGAATCACCCCTGTACCAGTAAGTCCTGAGCTGGAAATGCTTGCACAGAATAGACAGAAGATATCACTGTTTCATTTATTCTTGTACTTTCCCCTACGTTCACTCTTGGTCAGCATCAGATGCAGAATATGTCACTTGGATGATTTGTTTGGTCTTCCAAGTAGTACAATACAACACAGGCAAAAGTGACAACACAGTTCTCCAAATAACTAATTCATGGCTGGGAGATAACAGACTCTTCTCATTCTGGTGCTCTCACAGTGGGGATGGATTGTCATAAAGCTGTCATAAAAGCTGTGTTGTGTTGTTGTGTTTGTCTCATTACTTCTCATTGCTGTTTGGTCAGTAGCTGGAGATAATACCCAGGTTTAGTGTGGGGCTGCTCTTGGGCATCTTGCAAGGCATAGTTACTGCTGCACTGGCTAAAATATACAGCTGGTGGCAGCACTACCACCGAACATGTGTTAACAGGAGAGCTCCAATTGCTTCTTGGAAAGTCTAAATGGAGTTGTATATCATAGAAGGAAGAAAAATGGGGCTAAATGCCCGAGTCCAAAAGGGAATAAGTTTCAGACGTGTTTGCTACTACACTAATGCCAGGTGTGGTTCAAACAGTACATAACAGTAACAGCAAGACTGCCAAGATCCCATTATGGATATTGGAGGTATTGGCATTGAGGAGTGCTCTGCTCTGAATTTCACCCAAGTGCCCAATAGACACAGGTGGGTGTCTTGACACCCTAAATTCAGGTGCTAGTGTTCTTTGTAATACATCTCTTTTCAAAACTGAGGCCTGCAAGTCAAGATTTCAGTAACTCTTCATTTCCCTGAGTTCATCTGGCACACTGCAAAATTAAAGGGTTTACAAGGCAACAATCCAGGATAAATCACAATCACAGCTCGCACAAAAAGGGTCTTCCTAGAGCACACAGAATTAGCGGTGATACAGTACTAAATTCAGTTTGGTTTAATGCACACACAGCTAAATAGCCTTAATGGAGAAGTTCTGCTACACTGAATCTGAATTTCTACATGCTCTGTTCTCCCATTCCCAAGGACCATGTCAATTGCATTTTGGTGACTTGCCTGGCAGGAACACACTTCTAGAAAACCATTCATATTATAAATAATTAAAATAATCCCATTCTCAAACTCCTCTTATATGGGCATGCAGAAGAGCAGGACATGCATTCAGGTATTCAGGGATATTCAGATAGAAACCTGGGTTTTGATCCAGCTCAGGTTAAAATAGGATTGATGCTTGCAGAAACATTACCATCCAAATCACTGCCTGGAGATGATGAGTGCATCAACCAGAACTGACAGACTCCAGATCTTTTTCATGATTATTATTAATATAATAATTTACTGGTTATAACAGTTTTCCAGAAAAAGAAAAATTTGGTTTACTCCTCTTCACCATTTCAGATGCTTCAAACTAAAGGATATCTCTCTAACTCTTAGGTTATATTCCCCAAAAGAATATTAATTTCCCCTTTCTTCTTTCTTAAACTAAAGTGAGCAAAAATTATAGGATTATTAAAAGAATATGTATCTGGAGGTCAGTCAATTGTTATGAGGTTTGCTTCGTCATTCAGCTGTAAAGAAGCAAAGACGACCAAACATCTCTTGGTTAGAATCCTGGACCAGTCTAGATATAAAATATCTATCTATCTAAATAAATAAATAAATCCAATAAAGGAATGGATAAATAAATAAATATTATCATAATAATGATAATGACCAGAAAACCCCACCAAACAAACAAACAAAACCAAAAACAAGCCACAAAGTCTCCAAACCAGGGACTTACATTCCTAAACAATGGGAAGCTTTCAAGCAACCATGAAGGATCCTTGGTGTTCAGACAAGTGCATTACTTGACAGCAGCTCATCTATTAGGATTTTTGGTATCACCATTTCAGCTTAAAGTACATACATTCTCCCCAAGCCCTTCCTTTTAGAAGACCAGTCCTTCATTCTTTCCACACTACTTTTCCTATGCCTTATACTGCTGTTAACTAAATTTGCTTGGGACTTTTTTCTAGCACACTGGCATGGCCCATGCTCATATAGTTAAATTTTCTTTGCTTTTTCTTTTTTTTCCCCCTTTTCTTTTTCTTTTTCTTTTCTAACCTTACTACAGATATTCTGAAAATGTGCAGGAATTGTGTGGGAGTGTGCCCACTGGCAGGGCTCAGGAGGTCTTGAAAACCTCTCTAGCAACATAACAATGCAGGTGCTCGACTGTTGATGCCCAGGGAACATTCCTCAAAATTGTTTAAACTGTTAATGTGGCTTCAATAACCAGAAATATGTTACAGTTGAGAAAACATCTTTCAAATATTGTCAGCAACAATCCAAGTTATATCATCCTGCTGCATTAAGAAGATTCAAGTGTGATGGACTGTAATCTGAAACATGTCAGTGCAATTTGGGAAGCTCTGTGTGTAACGTCGGTTCTTCTGAAGATATCACCTTTCTTTGACCATGCAAGTGTGACAGTGGTGTTCCCCGCTTTACACCCACAAACAGGTGTGACTTTTTCTCTTTGCTTGCCTTGCGACATATGAGTAAGTTCTTTATCCAAACACTTGCACATTCTTGTAGCTGCTGAGAGGCTCATCCAGTTCTGAATTCACCTCAAATTCTCAGAGCAATGGAAGACTTTTTCCTCAGAAGGTTTACACTTCTATTTCTCAAAACCTTTCATTTCTGAAACTTCTCTTCCTAGCTCCAAAGCCTGGCAGCCAGCCCTAATTGTCTTACCTGAGTACAAGTGAAATTCCCACTTCCCACTACATAATAACTGAGCTTTATGCTATCATTGGTTGAATACATCTGGGGTTTTAATTAGGCTTTCCCAGAGTAAAGAAAATTCTCACCAGTCAGGTCAGACTAGCTGATGACTAAACATCTCAAGTTACTAACCTGATGCTAACCTTCAGAAGAAAAACCCCACTTGTCACTCTCAGAAACCTCAATAAGGTGTAGATTGTATATTTAAAGTAATAATTAAATGTATGAGTTAACTTTATCCAGCTTGCATTCATCTTTTGCAGTCTTCTGGTATATTATGAAGAAAGTAGCAATGAAACAATGTTCACACTAGAAAGAAATATTAATTTAAAGTGTTTTTACACAAATAAACAAATATTAGGACCTGCTTGTTAAAATGGACACTTGGCCCTTTAGCTGTGATACTTATAAAAGAAAAAAACAATAATACAACAATGAATTCAGGATATAGTACAAAGGTTTTTGTAATGCTTTTACTTTTGTTGTTTCTTTTTTAACATGTTTGTGAATTGTTTTGGACAAATATATAGTCTTAGTAGGCTTCAGAGCTACATATATCCTTAATAAGTAATATAAAATACATTAATATATATAGTTTGCCTATTAAAAAGGAGAATTCTCTGTATAACATGGGGAAAGGATGTTTCTGAGTCTAGAAATAAAACTATATATAAGGCAATATCCATATTTTTGCCATAGACATGATTAGTTTCTCAAATTGTTGTATGCTGCATTTAAGCTATTTTTTTATTATTACTGATAATGTGCAAACTTTGAATAATATCTATAAATCTATAAATCAGATACTTATGAACATCATGATTGTGGGCAAAACAATACTTTATACTTACAATTAACCAGTATTCTCTTTTCAGTATTTCACTATTCCACTGGGGACTGAGGGATTTCTTTCTAAGACAACCACTACAAAAGCACTCTATTTTTTCAAGCTGAAGTACAATATACTGTTTTGTTTTCATAAGACAAATTAAGAGTCTCCTAAAATGGAAATAAAGCACATGACATAACAAGCTTCAATCTTTCCGCTTTGGAAATAAATTTTGTAGTTATTAGAATAGCAAGCAGATTGTTGGCTGATGGTACAAACATACCATTTTCCATTGTTCATACCACAGTTCTCATTTAGTCTGAGTTTTAATATCATTTAAATATTATAGTGCTTCTGAACTCAAGGTCAGAGGGTCTATGAGGTGATCTGCTCAAACCTCCTCTGTACTGCAAAACATTAAACCCAACCAAAGCATTCTGTATTGATATCTGAAAATTAAAATATTACAGTCCTGAGAAAACAAAGCTTTGCCTTAATCTGAGTTTAATTCCACTGACTACTTTTGTGATAATTCCTGGTATGTTTGATGGTCTTAAAACACTAAAAGTTGTGAAATTACCTACCAATGAATAAAGAAAAGTTTCCTTTCAGTTATTGTGTTCGTATTTGAATCATAGGATTTCACTTTGAACAAACCACATGTCCTTTTGAAGCAATCATGACCCAGCTTCTCATAAAACACAAAGGCAAACTGGCACAGCATGACCCCTTGTGAGAGCACCCCTTCTGTAATAGCCTGCTGTGCAGACACTTCACTAGGTTTGGGGTTAAAATGTTCCCTATCTCTTTTTCCCTCAGCTACCAGGTTTTAGGCTATTCTGGACACAGACACTCCTCTAAACTGGAATACACTCAAAATTCATGGATCTGCTGAGAAGGAACACAAAAGACTGAGCATATCCGTACAGATAAGGTTAGTTAGGAAATGTGGTTTGAATCTACAAACCCAGAGGAGGGCTTCCCACTTCATATATAACTGCTTTGAACAGCAGTAAATCTTTCCTTTTAAAGGGGACTCATTACACATCCAATTCTCAAGCAAGTTTGCACATGTCTACCTTCAGGGTTGGGTTTTAGTCTGTATAATCAGACTGAACAGAGATATAAAGTATGACCTGGAAGTGGCTGTTTATGCTGAACAAGGAGTTTTAGTCCTTTGTATATAAGGCTTAACTTTTGGAGCCTAGCTTTGAAGGCAAATGAAATATCATGATGAATTGTGAAATATAACTGAAACTTGAATAAAAGTTCAAATTGGAAAAAAACCACTCCACTGTTCAACACAAACAATCCTTACCTGGAAATCTCTGAACATCTTATAAATAATAACTAACTTTTTGATCTTTTTTTTCTGCAAGAATCCTCGCCGTACAGAGCTTGTGAAGAGATTAAATAACATTACATTGGAGCATTGTGACTATATTACCAGATCAGAAGTATGCCTGAGCTCTTAGATCAGGCTGTAAATCATGTACTGAGACATCATTGGCCAATGTGAAACCAAATTCTTTATGATTTTTTTATCCTCTGACCAGCTTTCACTATTTCTCTTTTTCCATCTTCACATCCAGCAAAGGAAACATAGGCATCTACATGAGACATCTACGTGATATATCTACTTGATACATGTATATTTACATGATACATCTACATAAGCATGTGTGACCACAGTCTTGAACTAGACAGCTGACAGAAGTCTGAAGACTGCCCTCTCAAAGCTAGGGATTGTCCTTTGACAAACAGTCAAAAGGAAAATTAAGTTTGAGAAAAATGTATTTGGACATATTCCTCTCAAGCACTCTCATTTCAAATTTATTTGTACTACTAATAGTAAAGTGTGAAGTCCTTGTTGTATGATTGTTTTATGGTGGTTTGCATATATCAGAGATGAGACTCACTCAAATAAAATTCATAGAATCATAGAATAACCTGAGTGGGAAGGAACCTACAAGGATCACCAGAGTCCATCTCCTGACCCCTGAACAGAACAGCCCCAAGAATCACATCATGTGCCAGAGTGTTGTCTAAATGCTTCTTGAACTCTATCAGGCTTGGTGCTGTGACTGTTTCTCTGGGGAGCCTGTTGCAGTGACCAACCACCTTCTGGGTGGAAAAACTTATCCTAATGTCCAACCTAAACCTCCCCAGATGCAACTTCAGGTCATTCCCTCGGATCCTGTCCCTTGTTACCAGAGAGAAGAGACCAGTGCTTTTCCCTCCACTTCACCTCTTGAGAAAATTGTATAGATTGCTATTAGGTCTCCCCTCAGTCTCCTGCTATTCATCCAAATAAAAATGCACTATTTTTGCAGCTCCAAGAAAGAGCTTTGCAAGCTGTTCCTGGACAATTCATGAGTAAGAACAATGGTAATATGCATGTTGAATAAATTGCTGTAGCTTATTTGCCCAGTCCTTATTTTAAGCCTAACTACAATATATTTTCAGCACTGTAATAATAAATAGCTTCCCCAAATAAAAGGCTTTTGTTGCAGTTTCACCTGCTCATGTTGCATATGCACACCTGGTAAGCTTCTAGACAAATACCCTAAATATTAAAAAGAGAATATAAAGTTCAGGTCAGCTGAATGAAAAAGCGCACAAGTCACCTCTTAACAAGAACACATCTTAAAATACGAAATAATCTGGTACACAAAACCAAAAGAGCATTCAGATGAACCTCACATGAGTGTCTCTCTGAAATTAGATCTAACACATACAGCTTTGGCATAAGAGCTAGCTAGCATACTTTCGCTCTCATTTTTGGGTCTAGAATTGCAGTCTGAAGTTTGGAGGTTTAGGGATTTTTTTATTTTTGTATTTTTTGGTTTTGTTTGGTTTTGGTTTGGTTTTTAATTTTTTTCTCAAAACCAAAACATTAGCAATTAAAGGTTTTCATCTTGACAGTGCAGGAAGTCACACTCTGGGCTGTGTTCCTGAATTTCATTCTGCTCATTTTCTTACTTTAAAACAAAATATTTTGACTTCCCAAGCCACCTGCAGAGTTTTTACTGGATCTCCAACTGCCTCAAAATCTCTTTCCCAATACAGAACAAGCTGCATACATTCTCCTCCAGGTTAGCTGTATCTCAATGAGAACTGGTTCCACTGCCTTATCTTTTCTGCAGGCAAGAGGAATACCCAGAAAGGGGAAAATTTGAGTGAATTTATACGTTTATCAGCATGTATGGTCTGCTTAATAAAATAGATTTTAACAATATCTATAATAGTTTCATTTTTTCAGTCTTGTTGTAGCCTCTTTGGTTTTTTTATTCATGTTGTAAGTCTCATATATAACTGGTGGTTAAAAAGTGTCTAATCTTCCTTCATTTTTGTAAGATATAGTAGCAATTTACCCATATTGTGAAATAATTTATAAAATTTAATCTTAATGTAAGTATGCTTTTAAAGGAAGAACTAAATGAAATACTAAGGAAGGGATTTATGTATAGCAGAAACAAATACAAGTAATTATAGACCTGAGATTTTATAATATCAAACAGCAACCAGAATTCATTGTGCAGCATTGTACATACATGTTTTGAAAAATATATTTGGAGAATGAAAAATTGATATTTTAGCAGAAAATAACTTCTCATAGGAACATAGAGCAGGCAAAATTTAAAACAATAGAACTTTTCTGGAAATTTAAGTGGAAATTCTGGTCAAAATTGAAAGAATCAAGGAAGTAAGATTTTTTAATCAGCCATTTCTCAGATGAGGATTCACTGAAGAGACTAGATGAAAATCAAGTTGAAACCTTGAAAATACATATAAGATGGACAGGTTTCTCAGTCATGTTTAGTTAGTGACTGTAGTTTTCAGGTTAATAAAATTACAGGATTCAGGCTATTTTTGTTGGCAATCTTTCAAAAAAGACATTTTTTCTGAAAATAATTTTCATAACAGTAAATAAACTTGACAAATGCAGACCTTTAACTCTGTATCCAAATCACAAACACTATAACATGTATTTTGTGTCAAGAAATTAAAAAGTTATAATGATGAAGAGATGTGGTTTGTTTATTTTCTTTCAGAAGATTATCAAGAACACGAGCTCTACAATTCTCAATCAGGCAGGAATCCAATTGTATATCACCTGGGGACTTGCCTGCATAAGACTTGTAGGATATGGTCCAAAGAATTTTTTCCAGAGCAATATGCAATACATTAAATTAATCTGGCTTCAGTCTTGCCAAGAGTTACTCCTGTGACTACCTTCACGCCCTTGATTTCAATAGATCTCTTTACAGGTCTTAAGTTAAGCATGTGTAACACAGTAACACAGTTAGCAGAGTCACTGGCCATGCAGTTCTAGAAAACACATGGCTATGTAGCTATATATAGGTCAAGGAACATGTAAACATATGATTACAAGTATAATTATATTTAAGAATACACCAAAATATATTTTGTGCCTTGTTTTATTTCTCTTGGTATTACTTTTTATCCTTACTGACTACTAGGGCTAATTCACATTTGAGATGTGAATACAAATTAACTATATATACATATATAATATCTATATTTTCCTTAATTATATCAAGATTAAAATATAAAGTTTTTACTTCCATGTTTCTAGTCTATGCCTTCTTCTCTGACTTTCAAACTGCCAACACAGAAAGGGAAGTATCTTAACAAGCAATATACATATGTTTTTCATACACTTTGCAATCTCCAAACTTAAATAGCTTATGAAATAAATGCAGATAACTTTTTTCCCTCCGTATTTATTGCTATTTTGCCAGCTTCAAAGCAGGAATTGTAGGCAATTTAGTAAATGTAGTAAAGAACAAACGTCTGAACTCACTGTGTTTTCTATATGTTTGGATTTCTTTTGCTGAACTGCTGATTTGTAACAGTTCACTGTGTGCTCTTCAAATGAATAATAGTCCAGCATCTTTTACAGCAATTGAGTACTCTGTCCCTTTGTTTTTTTAAGTAGAAACATCCTCCAAATATCAAAGCTCCATTCATTGAAGGCACTGGGTTTTTTTCTACAGCTATGTACATAACATATGGGAAAATACTGAGTGCAATAAACTTCTTGCTGGGACATTATGTGAGTGAGACTGTAGCTTCACTTCTACACTAGGAAACTCCACAGTTTGCATGGGATTTCTTCTCCCTTGACTATGCAGATCAAGGGCTTATTTGGATGACACGGCAGTTCCTCCCCTGACCCCTGTCTCCAGATTTCCTTGCTGTGAAATCTGCAAAGGACTGGTAATCACCCAAGTCTTGTCCCATTAGGAAACTGGGATGCAGCCAGAAGGTGCATCTGGACCCAGCCCTCCTGTGTTCTGTCGTCAAGACGTGACTAAGTCATTTAGTGTGGTCTGTGCTGGATAGACTACCATATGCTTCAGTTCCCTTGAACACATTTTTTTTTTAATGCCTGGAACATATATCCAGAGGGAATACAAAGATTTTTGACATTTGTTCAGGATTTCTGGATGTCTGGCAACCTAATCAGAGCAGTAGTGGAGAAAATCTGGACATATCCACTCCACATGCACATATCAACTTTACAGTGCATTTGCAATGAGGCCAACCGATCCACTATGCATGTGCTGCGCAGATGGCCTGTGTGTACACTGTAAATATGATGTAAAAATTACTGAGAAACACATGCACAGTGAGTCTGTAGCTTCCTGGAAGCCTCAGGCTCATTGCACTTACCCTTAATATGTAAATGCATGGCAAACCCGTTTGGGAAATTCTCCTCAAGATATATGATCCCCCAATATGACAGAGGGATATCCTGGAGTGGATGAAATATGTAAGTGAATAGCAGAGTTATACCTTTGCACCAGAGCCTGGAAATGGTTCTGGACTTTGTGTAGGCAAAGGATATCTAGCACATGGACAAACATACACCTCTCTGGTTACCATGTGACACCACAATGTCTCTCAACTTTTGGAGGAGCTCAGAAGAAGCTCTTGGGCCATATGTCTTGCTATGCTATAACAGGTGAAGCAGACAATGTGCAAGCATGACCAAGCTCAGACTATCCCACAGGCAATTTAACCTAGAGGGTTCTGCAAGTCGCACCGAAACCAGCCTCCTCATCAGTGAGCTTGTACTACCCTCCCTGAGAAAGAAAATAAATGTTCCCAAATGTTAAAAATACTTAGCAACCAAGAATGAGGAAACTACCATCTGTGAGAGTTCAGTGGCAAAATCATTTCTCTGCTTTCTCACACAGCAGACAAACAAGCACCCACAGAGAACAGTTTGGGGAAAACAGGTACCATCAGAAAGAGGCACCCTCAGGGAAAGCACTGCAGCTTAGGGCTGCCAGAATCAGAGGTGCATGTAAAAAGAAGTTGAGGAAAAATTAAGGAGCTACCCTGAAAACTTGAGAGTTCTCTATTCTGTAAAAAACCCTGAAAACAGCTTCAAAGAGATCAGAAACATTCCACGAAGCAATAGTACTATGTAATCAGTAAATGTCAATTGGGAGTAATGTTATGGCCTCACAGGAGGGCAAGTTGAATTAATCGCAGGCTATTAGCTAGCTGGCAATCAGGTTTAAAATAAGCCTGAAAGTCAAGAAAGCCCAACTCATTAAATAGTATTTAGCACTTCAAGTGCACCAGGAAGAAAGGTATATCTTTCCCACTGTCAAACTCAGGTTTACTAATGTTCAATCCATCACTGACAATCCTGAGAAACAGACCTTTTTATTTCTTTGTTTTCCTTACATCCAGGAATCAGATACTTGCATTAAAAAATCAGCTTTCTTGTGTAGTTGTTTTTGGGGGGGGTTCTCCCTTGTCTTTTAAATTTCTAACAAATGTAATCCTACAGAAAAGTATGAGCCAGTAAAGCCTAAAACCTTAAAAACAAGAAAGCAAAGGAAGATTGTTTAAAAAAATCGTAAATATAAAAAGCCCAAACCTTTTTTTTTGTAAGTAATTTTTGTTACATTTGTTTAAAGGCATTTAAATGATCAGGATAGGCAATACTGCAAATTGTGCTATCTTATATGATATAGGGAAGATATAAAAAAAAAAAAAGATGGTTTAAGTTTAATCAAGGTACACAAGAACGAAATGCTTACCACAGTCTACAATAGAATGCAGGTGCAGGTCAAGAAAACACAGCAATTTCTCAAACTTGAGGGTTTTCAGCTGCAGTGACCTTTGAGATTTTGTCATGTTTCATAAACGGTATAAAAATCTAAATGTTGCAACAGAACAATCATCATTTATATGACATTTCCCTCTTTAATTTGGAACACTTGCTCAGCAGACAAGTCAACACAATGGATACATGACTAACTCCATGCAAAGGCACAAAGCTGAGAAAATTGTTGTTACTAAAGCAGCTTTCTGCTGGACCCTTTGAGAAATAGAATAATTTTCACGTCATCCAAACCAAACTAAACTTATCAAAGTATTGAACAGTAAAAGATGTCGTACTTGATTATAGAAACCAAATATATTGTTCTAAATAGATTTTGTGTGTGTGCACACATGTGCATGCATATACAGAAGTACCTATGCCCCAAATTATTTACTGATTAAATACATGTATTGAAAAAGAAGTTGAAGAGTATTGGATTATTTTCTAACTACTTAAATTTAGTTTTGTCTTTGCTGTTTGTCCTCTGTCCAAAACCTGAACCTGATACACAGATTGGAAGATTTTATTTTGCCCTATTGTTTTTTTATTAAACAGCAGAAAATTTGAGTCTAATTTTCTGATATTGTTGCCAAAACTGTGTATGGGAAAAAAAATGTGTGCCAGGCTTGTGATCCTATATTGAAAATATGGCATTGGAACTCATGGAGCAGGTAAGTGCCAATGTAAGCTAATAATTATCAGTTTAATTAATCTCTCTTCACATTTTCACAGAGATATAACCGTGAAGCAATATTGCATTTTTTTATGAGCTGCAGATTATATTACAGAATATCTTGTTTTAAAAGCCACATGAATTAAAGCTTCTCTGCTAACTAGTAAGATGTAGCTTTTATTCTTCCCTCTCCCACCACCATCTTCAGCCAGAATACCCTCAGACCCATTGAAAATATCTCAAAACATAGTGAGTGATGGCTAAACACCAAAAAGTTTGCCAGTTGTGTTTAATTACAATTCTAATAGTTCAGTTGCTTTTCCAAATGTGATTGGGTTTTAGCCAAAGATCTTTTATACTGGTAAGTCTGCAGAAACAGGCCCTTTGCAAGATTTCCAACAGTTGCTTTAGAAACAAGCCGAAATCCAAGCCAGTAAAATCTGATGCCTGTGTTTCACAGATTGGATTGAATTCTTATGGTCTTGTTCTGTCCAAGGTCAAAAAAAGAAAAGAAAAATTATCATAGCTTTAGAATTTTATATCTCTCTTCTTGGTGCTGTCCAATATAAGCTAGACCAAAAAATGCAATTTGTTTATGGGGTTTTTTTATTACACAAAGGCAAAATACAGTTTAGACTAGATTAAAAAAGGAAGAAAAAAGTAAATCCAATAAAATACACTTTATTCTTTTCTGGAGATATTGGAAATAAAATTTCAACCTCTCCAGTAAAGAAATTAGTACCAGAATCTAAAGAAAATATGATGTAATTTATTCAGAATTTCCATGTAGTTTTGTGCAAATTAATTAACTTCTCTGCAGTCTGTTTTGTCCTAAATCTGAATATGAGCACTGCCTTTTTTGCCCTCAAAGGAGACAGAGAAACATATCATATTGTAAAAATTCCCATGATGTAAGATGACTCCTTTAAATATTAAAATTCTTGTTAAACTTTTATGTTCTACTGATCTGTGCAGAGTGGATCTAAAAATCAGTATATATTTAGAGTACCACAACCTAAAGTGTAATAAAATATGGAATTACTAATTATTAAATCTACTTTTATTCTTTTTGATGAGTGAGGGAACAGAATCTTGCTTTTCAAGTGTTCATCAAAACCAAGGAAATTCACTGAGAAAAAAAAATACCTGCTTTCAAAGACAAGTTCAGTTTCAACTTGAACTAATACAAACAAGGAAATTTACAATTGAAGCTGACTTCCAATATCTGTGCCCAACAGGACGCCTCCTGAACCACTTCCTTTATGTGCCCCTATTGTATCTTGGAGGGCAGCTGGCCTGTGAATTTCCTTATTATTAGCTTATGTCCCACTGTTAATTCCTTTATTCTATTATGATTATTTTAGTTATTACATTTAATTTCCTCTTTTCATGGTGTAGTTATGACCCCAGAAGGATAAACTACCCCCAACCATGCAGACATACTGAGACTCAGTTATCCTCTGATGAGTTAATGTGGCATTGGTCTATTGAAAAGTAACATGGAAAAGATAGATTCATTACAACTCTGCTTCTATTTACTGACCCTTTCAAACCTGTTGAAGAAAAAGATCTGAACTATCTGGAATTTCTCACCCTCAGCAAGACATTTGCAGAAAAAAAATCACTCTATCTTTTACGGCATACTTGAAGTATTTACTGTCAGATACAAAAATGTTTAGTCAAGTAGTTTTTATAAAAATATTCCACTTGGTCTTTTACTGAAATCCTGACCCCACTACCTTTGCTTTAAAACTCTGTGCACAGTTAAGTCTTTAGTTTCTATTCACCTAACACTTTAACAATGACTTGTGTTTTAGTGGAATTGACTGGACAACTGTGTGGCCAGAGCCTCATTGGCCTCCTTGACTCTGCTTCCATGCACCTTGTAGTGAACCAATGATTAAAGTGCTCATTTAGTGCTCTGTCATTACCATGTCCAAGATTGTCAAGGGATTACCTCAGATTCTGGGTCAGCCTACCATTAATAAAAGTGAATGGCACAAGCAGTTAGACCCATGTGGTGGAGCAAAGTCCATATCTTACAGGAAAGGGATACACAAGCCCAGGCCAGGACATGGTGCGGTCACCCTGCACACCTCTCTGTGAAGGGGAACACTGCTTTTGTTCACACAGGCCTGACTCGTCTTACTTTGATGCTTCCTCCCTATTGAAGTTGAGAGCTCAGCTGAAAAGCCTGGTAAGTAACACATGAAGAAGAGTGCTTTTATATTATTTTTAAGCTTTCCTAGGCAGTCAGCTCTTCTTTCAATTCACCAGTTGCTCAAAGAGAACTACATTCATGGGTATCTAAAGTAGGGAAACCAACAGATCACAAAAAGTGTTCAGGTGAAGTAACTTGAGATGATGCAGGATTGTTTTAAACTTGACAGTCTTGGATTGGGTAGTGACATATGAACAGATGAGACATTCAGAAGTGCTTGAAACTGACATAAAAATTTACTGTTACTCGTGCTATGCCATGGTCATCTATAATTATCATGGATTCATATTAGTAACTGTGTGAATTTAACTCCCAGTGTGAGAGAACTTGCCCATCTTGCACTACCACCGTCACTACCTAAGCATTTGAGCTCAGTAATCCTACTTCACAGACAAAGTAGATTATTTTTGTTATGCCTTTTTGTTTTGTTTCAGTAAGTTATTTAAATATACTGTGTGAATATGAGAATGAGTTTATAGCCTTGTAGTTATTCTTTTCAGACAGGATCCGGGCATTGCTCCAATTAATATTTAATTTATTTTCTGCAAAGCATACACTCTTAGAAGAAGAGTGTGAAAGAGACCTTCTCTACACAGCTATTAGCTTAAAGGGGTTAAAGCATCTAAGTGTCAAATGAGATACTTAGAAATCCTAATTCAGAGAGACGAATAAAAAATTCAACTTGAATATCTTTCATACTGAATCTCATGATTGCTGAAGGACTAGAGAGTCAGAGGGAATCCATCAATGTCTCAATTTTTCTTCCACAAAAAAAGGCGGCCACACTTAAATATGCATACACACATCTGTGTATATATAAAATGGCACCTGCTGTTCCTCAAGTCTTCCGAATTTCCTATCGGCTACCCTAGGTTGTTTCATATTTCACTACGGAGTTTGTGATTCAGATTCTCAGAAGTCTGAATTGTAACATGCACAGATATGGAGCAACGTATAATTCCAGTAGGTAGCAGGGTTTTTAAGTATTAGACATTCTAATATCAAAATCCTTTTGTGAGTTTAGCCCAAAGGATTATTCTTATATTTAAGAGGTACAGACTCCTGAAGAACAGATCCAGCTGAATATCTTAACGGATTTAAATAACTACTGTTTATAAAAATGGGCAAAGAGAATTCATATTTCATCAGTTTCTGCTAACTTCTCAATGTGCCAAGGCAGTATATTTTTGTGTTATGCAAATGTGAAAGCCAAGATCTTTTTCTGGAATCTGTGTTTGCTTACAGTCTTATATAGCATACATAAGAGGCAATGCTATGATGAGGTACTTTATGGCAGAGAAAAACATACATTTTCAGCAGAATACTTACAGAGAGCATGGTGTTCCTAGAAGGGCAAAAAGCTCCATTAGAAATGAGTTGGCTGCAATATATTTTAATCTCAATAAAATGAAATTGGTAAACTTTTCTCCAATATTTGATAGCGCTTTGCTCACTTGAGATCTACATGTGGCCTAAACTCAATTTTTCTCCCAACTTTAGCATAGTATTTAGTAACTATTGCTCTCTTTCAGTCTTTGTCTCACTACTCTGGCATATCTTGTATGTATTCCTCCATATTGGCTTCCTTTCAGACTGCCATTTCTTCTTTCAGAATATTTTAATATGCATACAGCATCTTTCATCCAATAATACCAATAATGCCTTTGGAAGGGAACTTTATACATGACTACAACTGTACACTGAAGCATCTTCTGGGCCTATAAAAAATTAATATTCTCTGTGTTTGAGATATCATAATCTTCAATCTCATCACTGTTCAAGAAAGCAGAATTATGTAGGCTAGCATTAGATCACATCAGTACGCATATACGTGTGTATATTCATGAACAATGTTGTGGACAGGCATATATAATATGCATACTACATTTTCTCTAAATATTCTGGCTCTTTTCTGAACCTGCAGATAAATATTTTATTATAAAAAGAACAAGAGTTCTATTTATTTAGAGTAATTAGTAGCTTCAAGACTAAGTACACAAATAAGTAAAAGATAATTGTCTAGAAGTATCAGTACTTTTACGGTCAGTTTGGTAAATAAAACACAACGAGGAGAGAAGCAAGGTTGAACACCAGCAACTTCCCCCAAAGCCTGGAACATATCTTCATCAATTTAAGTAATGAGATTGCACATCGTACATATATAATATAAATTCTAGATAATGATAATGGAAAGACAAAAGGAAATGCCAAATATTTGATTATTACTTCTCATTAGCTTTATTTTTCCTCTTATAAGTAGTAAAACTGAATTCTGAGGATGAAGTATTAATGTAAGATAAATGTGCCTGACATTAAATTAATACATAGATTAAATTCAGCTTTTAAAAATGATTCATCACATTTTGACAATTCCCCACAAAATTCTAAGTGCCAACATCCTAGCATAAAATGGAGGAAAAAACCTTCCTTTTCACTAGATAATAACTACAAAGAGAAAGACTGATGTGTATGTAACAAATCAAATTCATTCTAATATAAAATGTCCTTTTGGTACAAGGACAAGGTCACATTTAATAATGTTTTGATAGTTACTTGGTTATGTCTTGCTCAGTGTACTTGTAGATCCATCTGAATAGCTTTTAAGTAACTGAGGAAAGGCCATTTGTTTCAGCCTTACAGTTTCATCGTACAGTGGATATTTGTTTTGCTGTACCTTAAACTACCCCATGAAATACAGGGATAGGATAAACTGCATGAGCATTAACAGAGAGTAAGCTTGTAATACAAATTATCTGCCTACACAGATGATCAGAATTCACTCTGTTCAATAAAAGTGTAGTCTCTTTTCTCCATATGCTCCTGCTCCTGTCCAAACTCTTATATCTTCCTTTTTATTTTTAATTTATTTAAAAAATAAAGAATCAAAAACAACAACCGAAACAAAGAAAAAATAAAATAAAAAAGAAAATTCAAAGCAACGAACCAACCAAAAAAATTCACATATAATAAGTGATCTGTGAAAGGGACAGTCCATTCCAAAGCTGTACATGAATAAACATTTTTATAGATTTATTTCCTGGCTTCTAAGCCTTATGGTATAAAATTCTTTTATGGTATGATCATGCAAACTTGTGAAACAGCATCTCTGTAATTCTTCAAAGTGCCAGAATCTGTGTGGCCCACTTCTACATTTCCTCATATTACTGGCTGTGTATTAGCCGGATGTACTACCAGCCAGAATCTGGCCTCAAATCTAGAGCACTGCTTTAGTATGTAGCCTGTATAGTCACATGGGACTCTGAGTGTTAATGTGTGAGCCACAGGGGAGAACACTTAAGAGATCCTTAGGAGCATTTATTTAGAGACCTCTTGTTTCTGTGGATTTAAGCATGAATTAATATACTTTTTAAAATAAAAGGAAAAAGATAAAAGAGCAATAAAAATATTCCCAAATCCTCATCTGAACCTGGCAGGAAACAAGGTACAAAGAAGGGCTTGAGCAAAAAAGGTGTCATCATGGTATTTATATTTACACATGAAAAAATCATAGCCCTGCAAGTCAGAAATTTTACTCATTAATTCAGATGAAACCTGACAGCTCAGTGAAAGCCCAAAGATGAATAAATACTCCAAGATCAATACCTAAATCCATTACAGAGGGTTCGCAGAACTGCAGCTCATCAGAGAGCTTTCTATGTTCCCACACCTGCACAGCTTCTTGTCTCACGGATCATGCCAGCTTCAAGATTGACTGCCTGTTCCTTTTCAGGAAATATCCTCCTTTTCACTTACATGCACCATAGGAATACCATAAAGTCCAACATCCAGCTGCTACAACAAGAAGGGATCTGTCCTCTTGCTGTGTCTGCTCCCTGAACTGCAAATTAGAGATGAAACTTTGGGCAGTGGGAAAAGAATTTGCTCATGTGCAAGTTATAGCAACTTTGCAGAGAAAATTTACTAAATGGATTCGGCTTATACAAGGAAGGCCTTGGCAAAAGAGGGTCCTGAGGAGCTGTCTGTGGAATGATACAGTGAAATGTGTTTGCCCTGCTTGCACATAGAGCAGGTCACACCCAGAGCTATGCAGTGTGGCACTAGAGAACAGGATAGTCTGCCTTGTTTTATGGAGGCAGAAAAGCCATGTGAAAGTCCCCAGAGACTCACAATAAATCTATATCTACCTGAAAGGATGTTGTAGTCAGGTGGGAGTAGGCCTCTTCTCCCAGGCAACCAGCGACAGGACAAGAGGACAGTCTTAACCTGCATCAGGGGAGGTTTAGGTTGGACATTAGGAAGAATTTCTTCCCAAAAAAGATGATTAGATATTGGATTACGAATGGGCTGCCCAGGCAGGTGGTAGAGTCACCATCTCTGGAGGTGTTTAAGGAAAGAATGGATGTGGCACTTAGTGGCATGGTCTAGTCAACACGGTGATGTTGGGTCATAGGTTAGACTCAATGATCTCAGAGGTCTTTTCCAACCTAAATGATTCTGTGTGATTCCATGTTCTCTTCATGATGCTTGAGGTACCTCGAGTCTCACAGGTCCTACCAGCTTGCACTCAACATCATCTTAGTGCTTTTACAAGGACTTATGTGTAGTCAGGTATGCAACAAATCTGTGTTAGTGAAATTTTCTGTCTGTGAACACATGTCCTGAATTTTTCTCCCACTTGTTTCAATTTAACAACTCTTTGATCCAGAGGTAACAATGAATCTAGAGAGGTGGAAAAAAGTCTTTCTGTATTTGGGGAAAGTTTGGATTTATATCCAGAATTTTACCCTGAAGCAGAACATCTGTAGTGTTCTACAATAGCCTTGGGTGAACTAACCAAGGCGTCTTCTAATCCAGAGGTGCAAACATACATGTTTATGGTTCAGATTTACTGGGAGTGGAACTTACATGCAAACAAATCCTATTTACATATTGATTCCTTAAAAACTCAAACTTTTTCCTTTGGAAATAATCAAGTTTCATGTAAGGTGTAATGCAAGGGAAAAACAAATGAACAAAACCCCCAAATCAACAGCCTATTCTAATACTTTTTTATACAAAAAGAAACAGCTTAGACATTTTAGAAATTGGATACCAGACCCCCAGCACAACAGCACAATAGGCAAATGCCAGACCTGCACTAATAAATCTTATATGAAAACAGTCTGTTACTGACCTGACAAAACCCAGGATAGACTTCTCACAACTGGAAGTCACTTCTTATCACACCTGGGGGAAAATAATCCATAGCTGTGTTCTGACGAGCTAAATGGTAAATTTTTATTATGCTTCCTTTTAGTTCCTCAATTACATTTATAACCACAGAAAATAATAATATGATGTATTAAAGGCAATAGTTTGAATCTCAGTATTCATATATTAATCTTTGGAAGAGATTTTGTTTTGCAGATAGAAAGTAGACCTAGTTATTTGCACCCCACATTACATTTCTGTGAACAGAAGTAGTGTCTGGAAATACACAAACTCAGTAATCACCATGAATTTTGTTTTTAGGGGTGTTTAGTGGATACAGAACTCTTATGATCTCTAGCACTGCACTGGGCCTACTGTAGCCTTTAAATAGACCTGGAACGTATTAGCAGAACAAAGAGAGAAAAGGAAACATACGTATGCCATGGTATCTGTGTATATACTTCACAGAACTCTTAACCACCAAATAAATATTCAAATAGAAAGGGTAATGTTCAGCATAAGAATTTAGCCATGTGTTGAATACCTGAACTAATGGAAGGCATAAACCTAAATCCCAGCATTTACCATTAGAAATCTCATCCACTTTTCAAGAGCACAGAAGCTTCTGAGATTTTTGCTCTTCAGACACACCAAAAGTACAATGGCATCAATGGAAGTAGCCCATAAACTTTAGCATATATATTTATTATTATTATTATTATTTTTAAGAGAACTGTGTCTTGGGATCACAACTCCAAGCCTTATCTTCTAGTGTTGTAGTAGCATCGGCACCAAGTTGTTTTTCAGCTGGACTGGCTGCTTTTACTATGGGTGTGCCAGTTGGCAATATTTGGGTGCAAGTTAATCTAAGCACATTTGGCAGCTACATGTCTTAGCATAGCTGGTTCTTTTAGACATCAAAGGTAGTCGTATTAAATGAGCCCAGGCATAAAACATACATGAAAGAATCTGGTAATATTCTTTGTAGATTTACATTTTGTGGCAGAATTTGTTTATTCCCTTATTACATTCTCAATTCAGTCTCTGGGAAAAAGGCATACTCTTGAAACACAAAGATCCAGTTCCGATTTCTTTTTGCTGACTTCAACAAGACTAGAACTAAGGTCTAGGGTCACAATTTCCTTGTTGACTTTTTCCTCATTTTTTACATTTGAACTCAATTTGAGATAAACTTTGCCCTCTGAGGAAACAATTACAGATAATACTAAAATCAACATAAATTAAGAACTAATCATATTTAGTGTCACTAGTTTGTGAATTATGCTCACCATGTGAAATGTTTTCTTCTTCTTGCTTGGTTTGGGAAGGGTCACTGCTATGTATACACTAATATGCATAAAGAGAAATAGCAATACATCAAACAGAATCATTCCTCTTTGTAGAGTAATTTTTTTATCTATACAATACTGGTAATGAATAACCTCAGTCAGGAAATAAGTTTTCTCGTCACCCAATTTCCCTCAGTCTTCGGATCTATTAGTGAAAAATTATTCTATGCATCCTGGCATTTTTTTAAAGAAAGCACAAAATCATTTTAATATCCATAGTAATGTTTATGCTTTGGAATAAATCTGTGAAAAAAGACAATAGGAAAAACCACACATTGAGGAACTAGTCTTTTAAGATCTGAAGAAATTAGACATGAAAGAAATAAACAGATTTTTTTTACACGGATGAAATTATTTTTCCTCAAGTGAACAAAACATTAAAAAAAGAAAAAAAAAACAAGAAGAAAAAGGTAGAAATCCTCTATTTTACCTTTAAAAGAAAAATTTTCCTGTGCCCGAAAAACTAGAACAGTGAACATGGGAAATTGAAGAATAGTAGAAAGCAGACCTAGGAAAGATCTGGAGGTCATCCTTAGCCATCCCAATCCAGAATAATTCCCTAGAGTATGCTCCTGAGAGTTTGGTCTGGTCTGATTTCAAATAAATCAGCTGATAACATTTTTACAATCTCTCTAAGGAGAATAGTCCACGGTCAAGAAAATATACTTCAGAGTTTCAGGAACAGAAGTTACTCAGGTATTAGAATTAAAATTAGAGTTAAAGGGAAAATAAGCTGAATAAAATGTTATGTATAGTTTCAGTTTGCCATCCAGATTCAATTAGAGATAACAAAACATAATGAATGTTCATGCAAGCTCTCAGCAGGATGCCTGGCAAGACCTAATTGAGGTTTCAGGACTGAAGCAAGACACAGTCCTATCAAAAAGTGTAAGCTTTGAAAAGTGGATTTACATGTAGATATTTCTGAAAATATCTTCATATATTTAGACATCCCTAGTCCTCAAAGAGAAAGAGGAAGTGTGAAAGTAGTTCATCTCTCCCACAGAAATCCAGAGAACTTATTTTTCTTATCCCATGAGAAAAATAAAGGTGTGCCTTTCCCTTGGGTTAGGTAACATGTAATCACTATGATATGAAATCAAATCCTAATTAAGGTTAATTGGCTGGAAACTTTAAGATAAATTCATTGCATACAGTAAATTATAACATTCAGTCATACCTTATTGCCTCAATGCACAAAAGCCCAGGCCTTTTTCAGTTTTATCTAAATCCACCCTGAGAAGGGAGTCCCAAGTCACCGGTTCCAGGAATACAAGCAGCAATAGCAGAATACCTGATACACCTCTTACACCAGCCTGGGTAGGGACTATGCCTCAGGGTGTTCCCACTTGTGTGACTGTTGGTTTGTGGAGGCAAAGGAATAACCTGATCGCAGCAGACATGGAACTCACCCAGCTAGAGGAGGTGAAGGGTTGAGGTGGTCCAAAAATCATGGGAAAATCTGTGATAAAGCAACCAATGCCACACATCTCATTCCTTAGGGACAGGGGGCTAGTCAGGAGACCATTCTGGGGTCTGGACTTCCCAGACTGTGTGCCGTCTGCATGGAGCATGTAAGGGAAGGCTAAATCTTTCCAGATGCTTCAGATAGGCTGGGCACTCTGAATACTTGCCAGCTGGCAGTTCCATACTAACATGCTGCAAAAGATCCAAAGGAGGGAGCAGAGAGGCCATCACAGACAGCTCCTACTACCAGGGAGTAGCCAGGGTGATGCTACCATATAGGTAAGGAGAGGAAAGAACCTCTCAGCATAAAGGATCTCCCAAAAGGAGGACAAGGGAGCCTCTGCTAGAGCTCTGCCAGCTTTTTCTCGAAAAACTTCCAAGCCAGCCAAGGCTTAGCTGATACTGCTTTGTCCTATCTGGAGGCAGCCATGAGCAGCCAGCTAAAATCTCACCCTGCTGGCTGTGGGTTCCCCCACAGAACAGCCTCCTCTTATGCCCTTACCCTAACAAAAAGGGCACAGTGAAAAATACAACATCTTGAAGCTGTTTTCTTCCATTCTGGAGGAATTCTCAATCAGCTTTGGACAATATAATAATTATCTGCAGCACAGATGTAAGGCTGAAAATCTGGCCCAAAATATCCATTTATTTTGTCTTTAGCATGTTTCTAGTTTGTCAGTGCAGACTGGTCTTACTCACAAGGGGGGAAAGCTATTTTTGTGCGGTTGCCAAGATACTACTGGCACTAGCAGACTGATCAGATAGCAGCTGTCAATAGCTGTGACAAGCTAACACAATGACTCAAGGAAGGAAATTTAAATGATGTATAACTGACATACCTCCAATGTGCAAATTTGCTTCCATCTGGAAAGTTAGGTAAGTCAGTCCCATTCCTTCACAAAGCCCTCCATGAGAGGTGGCTGGCTTAGGGGACAACCTACAACTATCATTCACAAATGCCATCACAGAACCTGTACTTCATGCTCAGGATAGACTCTCTTGAAGTGTACAATACAGCTTAAAAGCT
Source organism: Sakesphorus luctuosus (assembly GCA_013396695.1). Classification (NCBI taxonomy): domain Eukaryota; kingdom Metazoa; phylum Chordata; class Aves; order Passeriformes; family Thamnophilidae; genus Sakesphorus; species Sakesphorus luctuosus. The sequence goes on from VWZD01012560.1 coordinate 159,701, forward strand.
ACTATATAAAAAGGTTTGAGACTCACTATACTGCCAGAGAGAACGATGATACAAACAAGTTAGAACTGAAAGGCTTTGAGAGAGTGAGTGCAGAAACACAGAAGGGATAGTCACACCTAATGCAAACTAACTACTTTCATGGAAACCTTAACAAACACAAGCCAGAAACATTTCACAGCAGCAAGATTCTTTACCTTTATTGCCAGATCTTTGACAGTAAATTCGAATAATGCCTTATGCTTTCTTCATAATTTCTTCCAGAACAGAAGTTTTCAGTACAAAATGCTGCACTTAAAAACATGTCCAATTTAAAAGGGCATAGTGGGAAATAGGAGTCTGGATTTGCTTGATCTTTGCATAAAACCTGAAGAATGAATGTTAGAAAAATAATGCAATTTACATTCAGTAATGAAAAGGTTTTTAACAGAATGTGTACACACTTTGCATTTATATCTCTGTAGCCTGGCATATATATCACAAAGAAATAATTTACCAATGATACTAGCTGTTACATTAGGGATTCTGTGCCCACATAAAAATGTAAAATGTGTCTTCTGATTGTGAGCCGTATGCATTTAAAATGTAAAATCTCTGTCCAATAAAATTGCTTCAAAGTCACCTTGTAAAATGGAATGTACAAAATAACACTAAATGCTACATGGGTAGACTTTTTAAACAGAATCTTTTTTTTTTTTTTAAATCTAGGTATAACGAGTGCTATATTTTTAAAACACAATCTCAAAAAATGGGATTCTGTTTTCCTATGTGTATGTTTATGAACCCATGTGTATGTATGTGTATATGTATGTACAAATACAAAAACACACAAATCTAAATAATCATGTAGTAGACAACATTAAGATCAGTATATTATTTTTGAAATTTGTACCTTTTTGCCTTCCTGTAACGCTATAGATAACAGTAAACAAGATAATTTGTACCTTTTGTGTCAAGGGAAAAGATAAAGTATAAGCAAAGGAGAATATATAGCAGTTTGCTGACAAAGCAACATTGTAAAATGCCATCAAATGAGATAAAAAAGGATTCTAAATGCCTCTGGGATGACAGTGAAGCTTGGGTCAAGTACTACAGTTGGGCAACACTTTTCCACCAAATCAAGATTCCCTTAGACAAATCTAGATTTGGAAGGTTCTGAAGTTGCCTGTAAGTTCAAAAGCTTTCATCAGCCTCTTCTATATACTTCTGGAAAATCATAATTTGTGCATCTCTTTCCTGTCAAAGATAGGCCAGAATTCTTAAGTTACAATTTTAAATATTTCATTACTTCACACCTTTCCTTTAGGATTATTTTACCTATCTCACCTCTTTCAGCTAATAAAACAAGAGTGAAGATATGTTATTGTATTGAGTTTACATAGCAAGGGTTTGTAAGGGAGAGGACTGCAGGAGTGGCTCCAGTGAAAAGCCAGTAGCAGCTGCCTCACTGTGCGGCAGAGTCAGTTTCAAGCTGATCTAGGATGGATCTGCCACTAATCAAAGCCAGGCCAAGGCTGAGCCCAATGGTAGCACCTCTGTGATAACATATTTCAGAAAGGGTAAAAACTGCCACAAAGCAGCTGGGAGAGAGGAGTGAGAAAATGTCAGTGAAACAGCTCTGCAGACACCAGAGTCAGTGAAAAAGGAGGGGGAGGAAGTGTTCCAGGCACCTGAACAGAGATTCCCTTACAGGTGGTGGTGCAATCCACAGCAAGGAAGGCTGTCCCCCTGCAGTCCATAGAGAACCCCACACGGGAGGAGGTGAATATTCCCTGAAGGAAGCTGCTGTCTGTGGAGAGCCCACTTGGGAGAAGGCTCATGGCTTGAACTGGGTTCTATGGAGAAGAGACAATACAGGAACAGGTTTTCTGGCAGGACCTGTGACACGATGAAAGACACACTGGAGCAGTCCAAACCTGAAGAACAAAAATTGTACCTATTTCATACTGCAGATGGAACAAAAAACAACTGCTGAATTATATGAAACCTGAAGCCTTTTGTTTTGTTGCTTTGTTCCTCTGCAAAAATGCATAGCAAAACACTGTAAGGGAATCTCTAATGAAATCAACATCTAACACAGTGGAAACTTTTACACTTGGATCAATTCCTAAGCAAATAGGAAATCTCTGATGATGGTTCCTCAGAGAGTTTTTCAAAGAGCTGGAAACAAAACAAAAAAAAATGATGTAGACAACCATCAGATCAGAAGTGACAGATTTGTTCTCCTAGCACTCGTCCTGAGAAACAGTTATTTTTGCATTTAGTTTTAAACATTAAATAGGTATGACTGCTTATCATCTTAATCATAAGCTTGGTTTTACAAAGTTATTTAGCAGCAAACACTAGTACTTGATATCTCATTACTTCTTTTTGACGAGTATAAAGAACAAGCGTAATTAGCAAAATAAAGCATTATGGAAAAGACAAAGTTGAAAGTTATTTCTTAAAAACTGAAGGCATAAGAATAGAACCACAAATCCTTATTCATGATACCTTGGACTGGTTGTTTTTAAATTGCATTTCCTTTTTAAAACAGAGATTACCTCAGCAGAGGGTGTTTCTTAAGAAATAAGGATCAATCAAAGGATCTCCAAGACATTCCCTCAAGTCTTTGTCTTCTTCAGAATGAAGTCATAAGACAGAACAGATGTACATGCCTTGGGTTTATGTAGGAGTTTAAAATCTGACATTCCAAAATTCTGATTCAGGCTTATGTGTTTCAGGTGTGACAGATACCACTCTTGCCTTTGGTTTCATACTGGGAAAAAGTAACAATAACATTTACTCATCTCCTATAGCTGTCAGAAGGAAATCCCATGTATTAATTGTGAAGAACCAAGGCAAGTGTCATATTTTTCAGCTTTTAATACCATCCCACAGAGAGAGACAGGGTTCAGGCAGACTGGGAATTTTGAAAGCCTAAGTGAACTAGAAAGAAATAAATAACTCTTGGGGGAGAATAGAAAACAAAAGTAATGTTGTAACCTACATGCATACAGAAACTCTCTTTAAACCTCTGGAGAAGTGTACTTGAATATAAAGCTTAAACTACAGAAGAAAACTGTCAAGAGGGAAGAACTTAAATTATAAATCACTGTAAAAGCTCTGGCTAGCAAATACAGGAACAGTAGAACAACAGAAAGAGAGAGAAAAAGAAAGGGAAGGGAAAAGTGCCACTCTGAAAGGATCTATAGCCAGTGGTTAGGCCACATCCCTGTGATGTTGGCAACCCAGAGTAAAGTGGGTACTGTGTCTTCTCTGACACAAAGCCTTGTAGCTGGACCTCTCTTATCAGCGTCTTCATTAGTTTACTGCCCTGTAATCTCCTTTCCTATTGCACTGTCTGGTTTTGAGCAGATAGCATAATCTGAACCCCTCAGACTCACATCACAAACAGCACAGCCTTGGTCCTGATAAACTCAGGTTTTAATCATCATGATAAAAAGCCTACAAATACCATGTATACTAGGGAATGAAGTGTCTGCACGAAGAGTCATAGAATTACCTGAACTTCCCTTTGTGATTATGTTCTTGCCATCCTTCTGTTTCCTCCATCTGTTGATCTAGCTCTTTAATGTTTTGCCATATCTGTCACTTGAGCTAAAGCCCCCAGAGAACAGAACATACCTGTCTTACATACTTAGCATATTTTGAGTGATGCTACAATATAAACAGTACACAAATAGTGATATCCATACCTATAGCATAAAATGTTGCAAGCCGTGTGTTTGCATGGTGGTATTTGTTTGGATCACATTAATTGGACTCACTGTTTTCACAAGCATAGGTAGGTAGTACTCTTGCCAAAATATCTCAGCCTTTGATGCTGCTGTAATATAGTTTAACCTTGTTCTTGTATCACACCCTGTAATGTCTTTTTGTTTGGAAGGGTGAGGGTTTATTTCCACTGAAACAAGCCATCCTCTGACGTCAATAGAGTGAAATTTGGGATAACAGAAAAGAAATTGCCTAATGGTAGCAGGAGAATCAAAAAAAAAAAAACGAAATGAGAGACTTATGAATGACATCTTCCTACAGAAGAGGAAAAAGATAAAGACCTGAAATAATAACAATCAGATAACTATCCATTAATTGCTCTCTCAGCAGTTTCAGACTTTCCAAGTCTTTCTATCAACAGATGGATAATTGCACTGGTTGTTTTCCTCCATCCATACTTTGAAGTTCTGTTCAACTCCCTGTGTATGCTTTAGCATACTAGGTGAGAGATGAATTTTTTACTCCACCTTCCACTGAGGAAATCAGTCATATTTATTGGCAATTACTGTTAAAAAATTGTGTTTGTGTGTTACCAAATCATTAGCATATACCTCTCAGTTGAACTGTGCTGTTGTACCCAGTAGTCACCTGATATGGGAGAATATATGAGAGGCATAGATAGTGATAGTCACCCACAGGCTGACATTAGCTGGAAAGGTGATTTGGAGAATTTCAGAAGAAACAACATTTCCAATACAGTTCTCAGAGAGATTGAATCTCTCTGCCATTTCCATTGCCTCATACACCTTTGTTTATGGTTCATCATCCAGCTGATCGATTTCCCTGCTTGCCACAGAACCAAAGTTTAGCAATCTTCATACAGATGTAAGCTGGATTCCTGAATTATTAAAACAAATATTCACAAATACACATGCTTCAGAAGAGAGCTCATATCATGTAAGACATAAATCATATATCAGTAAACTCTGGTTACTGATCAAATTGAACAGCATAGATTTATATATAAGGGATGGTAAGAAAGGAGACTCTTTCCTCATGTTCCTGAAACAGTTATCAAAGTAGTTAATTTTCTTTCAAGAGTTTTTAAACAGGTTAAAAAAAAACAAGTAACAGGAAGGCATTAAGAGGGTTCAATTAAGGGCATAGTAGTTTTTAATATCAGACCTAAGAACATATTACACAACCCTGTCCCAAAAATCAATAAAGAAACCTAATTTCAGTTGGAGTTAAATGCCTCCTTTTAAATTATGGACTTTAAGGGGTTTGGTTTGGGGTTTGGGGATTTTTTTCTACTTTTCATTTTCAGCTTTTATGCATAGAATATAGATTAAAGAATTAGATTTCGGGAAAGTAAAATATTTACAGCACTTAAACTTACTTATTTAGCAGGAAATTTATTTATCATCTACTTTATAAACTCTTAGTTATCTTAATGATAAGTGCCATGGGAATCCTAATGGTCTTTTTCTACCCATGGATCTGTGTAAAGACCATAAAGGTCATAGATAACATTCATGCCATCACATAAATCTCAACTTTCTGGATTTCAAAGTCAAAACAAACTATGAGCAGAGAGGACAGGGGGCCCTGGTAAAGGATCTCCCATAGGTTTTTAATTCTTCAATTACAAAATATAAAAGATATTAAAGTTGAAGATTTTTTTTTCTCTTGATTTAGAGGATCTAGAAAGAAGTTTAGAAAAAAAAATAGCTCTAATCATTATAGGTGTATGGTCTATTCTAGCCTCGATGACACTGTGATTCTGTGATAATATCCTCCAAAGATTTCTCCAAGATGAAAATTCCCAGTCTTCCCTCATAGAAGAGATGCTCCAACCCCTCAGTTTTCTTTATGGCTCTTCACTGGACTCTTCCCAGTATGTCCATGTCTTTCTTGCAGTGGCAAGTCCAGAACTGGACACTGCACTCCAGTTGTGGCCTCATCAGTTCTAAAATAAAGGTGAGGATCACCGCCTTTGACCTGGTGATAAGAGTCTGTTTAATGCAACCTAGGAGGGTCACATTGTTGGCTTATGTTCAACTGGTGATCACTAGGATCACCATGGATTTTTTCTGCCAAGCTGCTTTCCAACTGGTCAGTGTGTCCTGGTGTGTGGAGTTGTTCCTTTTCAAGTGCAGGACTTGACATTTCCCTTAATTGAGAAAACTTCATAAGTTTTCTCTTAGCCAATTTCTCTGGCATATCAAGGTCCCTTTGTATGGCAGCACAGCTTGTAAGGAAAAGCTGTTAACAAACTTCTATCCAATAAATGGGACAAAAAAATTTTTAGGAATCTAGTTCATCAAAGACAACTTCTTTTTCACATCAGTAAATCATATTTTCTCTTAACTCCTATTATTAATCAAGAAAAGTCGCAATATTTCACAGTAAGGCAATTTAGTAGGAATTTATGAATGTTGGGAAGTGGCAAATTAGAGTAGATATGATCTTGTTCAGCCTGACTAGTTATACTGCCAGCTTAATATGACTATATTAATTATGGGTATTTTACTTTTTTTTTCATGCCTTTACGCAACATAAACTGTAGTAATGAATTAAATGCAGCCTTGAAACTATGACTGCACAGGGTCTCATCTTGCCTCTTAACATAAGAAGTATGCTATCAACTCAATGAAAAGACCTTAACTCAATGAAAAGGCCTCCTTTAACATGGGAGGTTAATTTGGAATTTATGATTGAGTTCTTGTGTTGATGCCCATATTCTCAATTCTGAAGTGTGTAATTTGGAATAAAGACCGTTATTTTAAAGTCAGAGGATGTGATTCATCTCATTTAGCTTTAGGCATCTACAGCTGAGATGTTTATAATCAAATGAGTCATCTTTACAGTCAAATAGGAAGATAGAGACTCCCAGCAGATGTGATTTATATGTCTTATTTCAGATTTCTACCTTTAGAATAAGACGCATCACATCAGAAATCAAATTGAGTATTGAAGGAAGTCTAAATCAGTGGTTCAGTGTGAATATCTAAAGTTCTGCAGGGCTAACCTGCTCAGGGGGTTAAAAACAGTTAATTTGCAATCACTGTTTTATATCCGACCTCAGGCTGATTAATTTTCCATGTCATCATCATGGCTAAGCTTCGCAAATGAAGATTTGGAAGGGCTCTACCCACATGGGTGTGTCCTTCGAACCTGCACAGTGGATTTTTTAGGTGAGGCACAGCGTGAGCAGAACTAGCCCCACCCTTTGCTCCTAAGGTTCATCTGCCACAGCCGAGAGAGCTTGGACGGTGACAGTGAAGTGCTCAGGGCTAGAACCTACAGGCCCCGGTATTCTCAGGAGGTCTCCCATCCAAGTGCTAATGCTAACCGGGGCTGACTCTGCTTAGCTTCCTGGATGTGACGGGATTGGGTGTCAAGGTGTCTTTTAACTGCCTAATTTTCCATGTACATCAGACTTAAATGAATAGTGCCGACTGCTGCATCACTGCTTCCACCTTCTATTACTTTGGTTTTTCTAAAAATTTCACATGTAAGTGTTGAAAAATCCTAACCTTACCAAACTTTCAAAGATTATCTTCAGTGGTAACAGTTGCAAAATTTCCACATACTGCATGTAGACTTCAGCTTGCACATCATTCCAGACCATGCTCATTTCTCACAGAGATCACAGAGAATGAAAATCATTCTCTGATGCACAACCCCTTACTCACTCCTTTTCCATTACAGTTTATCTCACAGCTTATCCCACTCATACTATATTGAACACTAAGGTTGATAATATCTAACTGTACCTCATGCTTGATTTCTTCAGTGTAAGCACAATTTGCAGTAAAGTATTTTACTGAATAGTAAGAAGTAAGCTTATCGCAGAGCTCCTTGCACAGAGATATCCAAAAACTGTTTTGTGTACTGAAAGCCTGTGATGGGAAGGAAGATACAAAGTCCAGACCACTGAACAGTCTATTTCAGGTAATTCAGCAAACCAGAAACTCACATTGAGGAGAGGACTTTTCAGGCAACAATGGGAATTTGTGCAAGTGTGGTTTTGAAGATTAACAGGGACGTGGCTGAACAGAGTCAATGTCCAGTGTGGTTTGCCTGAGGGTCATGAGGGCAACTCCTTTAGTCTGAGTCATGGCAGGATTGCATTCCAGAAGCAAGACTTTTATACTGGGTGGTGCTTTCAGGAGAGATAACTATTCAAAATGAATTGCTAACAAACTCTCCCTCTTTGCTTGGTTTCTTGTGACACAAGGAGAAGCCATGTACATAGCTGTGAGATATTGCTATAAGGATCACATGTTAACAGATTGGGAGGCTACTCCCTCACTTATGGAGCTTCCAAACTTCTAAAGAAAGCCTGTTATGAAAAATAGTCCCTTATCCCCAAATCACTTCATCTGTCAGACTGAGGTTTCACTGCTGAAATATAATACTGAAGTTAAATGGCACAAGTCTTGGTGATGTTCCCTTCTGTGCCCTGTTAGCTAGTAAATTTGCATTTTGAAGGAGAAAGGACCAAGTAGGTATTTTACATTTCTCCAAGTCAGTGTACCAAAAAAGGGCAGTTTTTAGCTCATTATATACATATGTTGTCTCTGCTGAAAACAGCAAAACTGTCACACATTTGCTTACAAAAATAAATATAAAATAATTCTTAACTCCATAGTTTCACTATTCTATTGAGTACTAAAAAGCATTTTCAAAAGACTTTATTTTATTCATGATTTTCAATATTTTAAATTCAGCTATTCCTAGACTCTTCTTGGCTGATTTTCTGCTAAAGCGATAGCTGCATATAACTACATATAATGTAAGCACACTACAAATAAGAGGAAGGTTTTAAACGGGGCTAAGCACATGAAATACTAAGTGGTTTTGAGCTTAGAAGAGTAGAGCTAAAACAGCAGCAAATACAATTTAGATTGAACAATTTTGACTTCCCTCACATTCACAGTAAAGTTTTTGCATCCCTTGTCTTCTGCTGTACAGGACTAGGGCTGTTAACCTATATCCACTAGTCAGGCACACGTCCATGTCTAGAGCAAAGGATATTAGGGTCTACTTGACTGTGACATGACAAAACACTATTTACATACTACCACATATATTGTTAGTTTTGTTAGATAGAAAGTAAGTCCCGATATTGGATATTTTGATTAACAAAGATTGGATAAGTAAAATCATGCTTCAGTTTTGAAAAACTGCTTTTTCCATAGTACCATCCAAATTCAGTCTACAAACTTTGATCAAGTTCTTCTTAATGATAGTGGTACAATTGTCATTTGAGGTAGAATTCCTTAAATATTAGTCACTCTACTGGAAGATAAAATAAAGATATACAAAAATTCAGAGCAAATAAAATATTTTTTTTAAATATTGGACTTTAAATTTTACCATTCAAGAGGCCCTCATACAGTTATACTGGGGAAGATTAGCATCCACTAACAGCCAAAGATATAACAGTTAAAGCAAAATAAGCTTTTTATTTCACTGTTTACTCTCAAATTAGTGTAAGATAGATTTATATGTTCATAGAAATAGACTATAATGCATTTCTCTAGAGTGGCTTCTCATGCTCCTGTGAATTCGGGCACTGCTTTTAATTCTTAGCGAATCATGGGTTTGCAACATCACAGTGATTCTCACAACAAACATCACCTTTTACTGTATTCCTTAACAGACAGCACTTAGGATTTCAGCATGAATCACAGATTAAATGATAGGGGTTTTTTTCTAAAAATTTTGCTTCTGAAGCTTGGAAGTTGCCTAGAAGTCTAAGACAGACAGCTGAGGGGTCTCAAATTATAGTGCAAAGAGGTTTTTAAACTTGCAGGTTTTCCACACCTGCAGTACAGAAGTGGTCTATTAAGAGAAATAGGTTTGGGACTACTGGTAATTCGCAACCTGGTTTTCTGGTTTCTTGATCTCCCTATTAATTCTGAAGGCTCTCTGGCTCCCCATTCAATAAACACTCAAGTGCTTTGACTGCCAGATTGCTGAGAGCAAATCTCCTTGACTGACTGCTTTTCTGGATTATTTGCTACCTGACCATTCAGCTTTCATCAATGGCAAGCCTTGAAACTGAAATGGCAGAGGAGGGGCTGATGCTATTAAATACAAGAGAATAGGCACATACAGAGGTCTAACTCCAAAATTCCCTGTCAGGGAAAGAAACTATACAGTGATGGAGGCAATCAGGCAGGCTGGCAGGAAGCCAGGATATTTTTTTCCCCATCAGAAATCAGCCAAGTTTTGACAAATGTTTTCTTGACATCATACGTTTCGATTCAGTGAATCTGAGCTTCCTGACTTAGAACATGTCCCAACAGAAAATGTCCACTCATTTCTGGAAGGCAGATAGCAATTTCACTTATTAATAGAATTTAAGCTTTGTGGATTTAATTTTAAAACCAAGCCACTCTTCTATAAAAATTAATTATTTATGAGTCCCAACAATTTTACTCTAGTTTTCATTCTCAGGAAAGGGTAACTGAACTCAGTAGTGCTCTTCTAATCCATTGCCCATCAGTACTGTTAGTTCCCCTCAACAGCAAGTATAATCCTTGGAGATATATTCACATCTGAGATTTTCTTATCTGTTGCAGAACTATGCAATAGTTTCACATCTTGCACTCTGGAAAATGGTTTTTCCTCGTTTAGCAGGATTTCTGCTTTTCTGGGGCTTTTGTTTTCTTGTGGGTTTTTGGGTTGGTTTGGTTGTGATTTTGCAGGGGACAAAAGGTTGGATTGGGATTTTAGTTTGTTTATTTTGGTGGTATTAATGCCTGCAGCAGTTTCTTCAAATTTGTGATAGAGGGCATTTTTGAGGAAAGAAGTCTTTGAGGGGCAAGAGAAATATATTTTCAGGGAGTTTATGTACATATTTTGGTTTTATTGATCAAAGAGACCACCAAAGGAATCTGCCGGAAATCTTTGCTGACGGCTTTCACACTGTTGCCATACGTTTATTTACTCTGGGACCCGAACCACTTCAGGCTGTGATCTTCTCATATCACAAAGGCTTTAAATAGGTCCAGAGCTACTCAGTGTTTAGCTGAAAGAAGTCCAAGAAAAATCCCAGGTAGCAGGGAGTGGGATGAGGCATCTTTCCCTCCAATTCAGAGCAGAGCCAGTCCGCTGCTGGAGGCAGCATGTATTGACATCTCTGAGCCAAACACTTCCATGTGATTAAGCCACATTGAGTGAAGAAGCAGAAGGTCTAAGGTGGAAACATTCCTAGATGAAGCTGTACAAGCACTCTGTGTTCCCAACTGGTTTTGTTATCTCACTTATCTGCTTTTCTGCCTTCTATACAACTGATTCTGTGATCTATGCATATCCTGTTTTCTGTTGGGATATTTTTATAATTACATTTGTCAGTGTCTAATGTGAGCAAATTCTTTTGAATGCAATGCACAGCCATTCCACTCTGCAAAGATTTGTTTAATTCACTGCTACTCAATGCAGAGAAATCTGATACAGCCCCACAGGTTTAAATACAATCCAAATTAAGCTTGATCATCTCTCACAAGCTCTTCATTATTCCTGAAGAAATCTCTCACGTACCAATAGAGCAGCTATTCTAATCACATTTTAATGCCTTTTGCGGATCTTTTTGTGAAACCTTTCTTGTGCTATTTTTCTACTCACTATCTTGCCTTACAGTTGTTGACCTCTGAACACATGAGTAGTTTGAGACAACATATAGATTGCACATCTATTTCAATTTTTTCATTAGTTTTACCTAATCAAAAAATTGCCCTTAGCAAGAACATTTCAGTACTTGATATGATCCAGTATGAAGTGAAATTCTTTGAAATTCAAATCCTTGTAGATACAAACAGTTATTCATCCTGAGGATGCTATTGTAAATTTACTACACTTTTATTTGAGCCATCATGACAAACAATTCTGATATCATATTGTGATTAGGGAAAAGACAACTCCACTGTGCCAAGACACGTTTCTTTCTACTAACTTCCAGGGGTGGGCATCTAAATATCCATCAAGAACAAGTATGCTCCATTATTACTTCAGGAATTCTTTATCTAAACTGAAATTAAACTTGCTCCAGCTCTAACAAAAGTTGAACTTATTTTCTAACTGTACAAAAAGTCCATTTAATGTGTAGGCAACACAGCTGCAGAAAAAAATAATAGCTTTCATCTTCTCGGTAATGTCTGATCACTGAGTCACTAATAGAATTTCTGCAGTACACATTTTCACCCCTTTAGGACAGAGTGTTTGCCACAGATCAGGGTTTTTTTGGAATCTTTACTCCACCAAGGGAGTAGTTTCCCAGATCCCTCAATAACATATGCTTTGTGAAAAGTATCTAGACAATGTGTCACAAGAACAATTTTAACAGCTCTAATGCTCAATCAGGAATTTTGTTTTATGCATTGTGCTTTCCCTCTTCTCAATCAAATGCATCACCAATGGCCCCAACACATACATAGGATGAAAATATTATCTGGTGTGGCAGCTACTTAAAAGTCAGACTTCTCCATCTACTAAGTCATCAGCAAATATCATACAGCAGCTTGCACCATTTTTAACACTTCTCACAGTTGCATCATATAGGTGGCTCATAGTCCTGTGAATACTCAGAATTTTCTTTATACAATTGCAAATAATTTGCAATTCATTGTAAAATGCTTTTATTAGTCTNCAGATGATGCCAGAGGTCCTTTCCATTCTCATTTGCTCTATGCTTCTATGATTCTCTATGTAGATTGGCAAGATCTCTTTTATTTCTCCTCTCTCAAACTTATTTAGTACACTAAGTTAGCCTAACAATGCCTGTTTTCTAAACAAATTTCAATGTTGTTCCATTTTTGTTCACCTCCATGTCTTGCCTTAAAATTTGGATAAGAAGCCTGGTACATACACTGATTGTTGTTTTATCTGTGTTATTCTATACGGCACCCCATGGACCAAGTTTGAGTTAAATGCATTCTCCTTCTAGGGTTGAATTGAAAACTAAAGAAGCTAACTCAGTAACTAAATGAATTCTGGCATTC
>VWZD01012560.1:173615-236688 GCA_013396695.1 Sakesphorus luctuosus
TGTGGCAGCTACTTAAAAGTCAGACTTCTCCATCTACTAAGTCATCAGCAAATATCATACAGCAGCTTGCACCATTTTTAACACTTCTCACAGTTGCATCATATAGGTGGCTCATAGTCCTGTGAATACTCAGAATTTTCTTTATACAATTGCAAATAATTTGCAATTCATTGTAAAATGCTTTTATTAGTCTCAGGATATCTCACCATGTACTTTTTTGTGCTATTAAATGCATTCCATCACTTCATTCAGCAAGGGCATACACTATTTCAGTTATCCATGACACTGCTGAACTTTGTTTCATGGCCAAATTTCATTATCACTCTCTCATGAGTTAAGATATTTGAGAATATTGGTCCTCTGGTTTATCCTGGTGGAATGTCCCTCCCATCTTTGATTTTCCTCTTCATCATTACCTATTGTTACGATCTCTATAGTAAGATCCATATTTACCTTACAGTTAAGTGTCAGAATTTGTCCTCTCCATCTTCTCTAAGTGAGATTTTATAAACATTTCACCAAAGTCTTTGAGCAACCTCCTCTAAACTAGATCATCTGGGTTTGGACCAGATGATGCCAGAGGTCCTTTCCATTCTCATTTGCTCTATGCTTCTATGATTCTCTATGTAGATTGGCAAGATCTCTTTTATTTCTCCTCTCTCAAACTTATTTAGTACACTAAGTTAGCCTAACAATGCCTGTTTTCTAAACAAATTTCAATGTTGTTCCATTTTTGTTCACCTCCATGTCTTGCCTTAAAATTTGGATAAGAAGCCTGGTACATACACTGATTGTTGTTTTATCTGTGTTATTCTATACGGCACCCCATGGACCAAGTTTGAGTTAAATGCATTCTCCTTCTAGGGTTGAATTGAAAACTAAAGAAGCTGACTGAGTAACTAAATGAATTCTGGCATTCTCCATCATTCTTTCACTTAATGATCATTCATTCTTATTATTTTCACCTTTTTTTATCTTTATTCGTTTGTTTTGTCTTTTTTTTTTCTTTCTTTAGTTTGGATTTGCTAGTCTTTAAGTTCTTGTTAAGTTTTCAGTCTCAAGCTAAGATCTCTTTAAAATCTGGCATTTTGTTGATGGGAAGTTAGTAGTAGACAAGAGAAATGTCACGTATTAATTTTTTTTCATTCACTTACATGTGTTGAATTCTTTCCCTTGTTTTCAGGCATTATTCACTTAAATTATGTCTATATTCTCTGCATTTTTCAAAATATTTTTAAATGGGGACATAAAGCATAAAAGCACCATCTGATTCATCAATAGCATTTTCAGAGATCTACAGAAGTTTTATTATTTTGCTCAATTGCCATTGAAGGGTACTATCAGTGTTCTGTTTCTCAGGTATATTTTTACAGCAGTACTAGTTGCCCTTCAACAGATTTACAAATTCCTACATGTTCCTATTTTTCATCATATAAATGAGGAGTAAGTTAAGTGAGTTTCAAACAGCTCTCTCATGAAAGGATAACTACTTAATAAGACACAGTAAAATTAATTTTAGAAGTACATTCCTCACATATTATAGGTTGACTGGTCTATTGAACAATTATCTTTTCAGTGGTTTCTCTTAGGACAGTAATTTCAGTCCTAAGTACTGAAAAGGATGGGCTATGCCAATAAGCCTTAATATGAGAGGGAATTTTCCCTGCCTCAGGTTCTGATCGGAATGCAAGATATATTCACAGTGACAGCTATACATTTACTGAACATGTTTCAAATGAGTTGCTGGAAGCAGAGCAATCAGTTTTGTCCACTCTGCAAACATGCACTGCAATCAATATTTTCTTAAAACTGAGAAAAACTAAAACCATTGTGGTATGCAAGCTAGCCTTGAGTTTTCTTGCTGTTATTAGTTATCAGGATCTCACAATTAACAGCTAAATCATTGTTATCATAAGGTTTTTCACCCTTGGTAGGAGTTATTGTTCATCCTTTTTCAGCCTTCTTTCATAGAAATTGTCTAAATATTTAGAGGCAGATATCTGCATAGGTTAGACAGAGCTGCCATGCTCTGTATTTCAAGAAAATACAGACATTTTACTAAAAAAATTTCATTTATAAGTTTTCTTGGGTTACCTTTCTCCAGGGGACCTTTTAATCCCAGTATTTCCCCTTTCACTCTGCTTCCTTACTTCAATTTCACACTCAGAAAAAATCATTTATTTGTAAAATCTCTATAATCATTTATATATGAAATATATAATCATTTTATATAAAATGCCAAACTGAAGTGAATGTAGTTCACTAAACCATTATGAGCCAGTCCTGTGATACAAAAACTCACCAATCTTTGTAGTCTAACTTCCACAACTAATTTTGATACATCTATAGGGTTTAGAGTTGCATTGTTGTAAGAAGAGATGGAGGTTTTTTCATGTAAGATACTCTTTTATAATAGAGTTCCATCTATTAGGACTTCCTCTCATAAGAAAATTCTTGCAGTAGTTTCACTCAGATGGTAAAAGAATTCCATTGCCATTAGAACTCACTGTTACCATTTCATCACCAAAATAATTTCCATTCATTAACAGTAATATTGCCCAGTAACACAAGGGCAAGAAGGAGGACCTAGGAACTACAGACAACCAATTAACCTTAACTCATGCCCAGTTCCTGGGAAAATTTTTGACCAAATATTCCTGGAAACAATCTCCAAACACATGGAAGACAAGAAGGTGGCTTGGAACAGTCAGAAAGACTTTATGAAGGGTAAATCAGGCCTGACCAACCTCATTGCCTTCTAAAATGACTTGATTTGGACAAGGGAAGAGCAATGGCTGCTGCATGCTCTGATTTAGTAAAGCCTTTGACACTGTGTGCGATATCATGTCTGTCTACGGTCAAATTAGTAATATCTGGTCTCATTAAGTGTATGAATCAAGCAAGTGGAAAATTGAACTACCAGGCTCTGGGGATTGTGATTAGTGACGTAGGTCCAGCAGGTAGCTAGTTACAAGTGACAACTTTCAGAAGTCGATACTAGAGGCTATTTTGTCTAATAGCTTTACTAACAATCTGAACAAGGGGATGGAGTACACATTTAGCATCTTGCCAAGGGATAACAAACTTGGGAGAGTAGTCAAAGGCTGGAATAGCAGTGCTGCCCTTCAACTTCAGTCAAAGCAAATGCAAAGTCCTGCACCTGGGATAGAGTAGCCAACATCACAGCATAGACTTGGGGCAGACTTGCTGGGGAGCAGTTTTGCACCAACGAACCCAGAGGTTCTACTGTACAAGCAGAGCATGGGTAAGCAGTGAGCCTTCTGTGCTGCATTTACAGAACACAGTGCCAGTAATACCAAGGTTGTGAGTTTGATCCCGGTAGGGGCCATTCACCTACAAGTTGTAGTTGTACTGAGTGATACTTGTGGCTCCCTTCCAGTTCAGAATATTCTGTGATTCTGTGATACAGCGTACAGCCAGGAAATTGAGGGAAATTACTGTCCCCTCCTCTACACTTGTGAACCTCTACTGGGAGGATTCTGTCTGGTTTTAGGCTCCCCAGCAGAAGAACAGCCTTAAGCAGATGGCAGTAAAACCAGTAACCAGTTGGTAGAGGGGTGCAGCACACAGCAGACAAGAGATAGAACACAATTTGGGAAGCCTGGAGAAAGGAATATTAAAGGAAATGTTATTGCTATCTGTGACTACCTAACAAGACAACAGAAGGAAGACAAGGACACTCAAAGGAGATAGAGTAAGGACAGGAGGAAACAGACCCATGCTGAAATAAAGGAAATGCCAGTCAGATATCGCAAAATGTTTTCACTACAAGGATGTTCAAACACTGTACCCAGTTGTTCAAAAAGGTTGTGGAATTCCTGTCTTTGGAGATATTAAAAACTTGGTGGGACAGTCCCTAAGCTATCCAAGATGATCAGACCTGCTGTGAGCAGAAAGTTGGATTCAACCTCCAGAGGTATCTTCCTACATAAATTATTCAATGATCCTACACATCATGAGATGTTCAATTATTTTTACTTGGTCTAATGAGCAGATTCTTTTGGGGGGCACCATTTTTAATAGAACTCCCAAAGAAATCTGTCTGAAGGGACTGGAGCTCTTTTTAAAATACTGTCCAAATACTGCTCATGTGAAAATGAGGTCTGAAGATACATGTTTTGAGATTTACAAATTATGACAAAGCTGCCATTTTACCTCAAAAAAGCATGATGCTGTGCACATCCTTTCATTAATATCCACATATAGTTAAAATATTGGAAAGTATACAAGCTTCTCAATAGTAAACTATTGAAATGTATGTGAAACTCATTTGAAAATGGTTCTTGACAACTGCTTATAATATCTTCACAGAAATATTTTCCAGTCAACTTTCTTACCCTGACACAGACAGATCTTTTGCTGATATGGTTGACCTCCAGGCCCTCTTAATGCAGCTAGATGGTGAAAAACAATTTGATTCTTTGCCTTTTAGGGCCAAGCTTAAATTGATAAACATCTCTACAATTACAGGATTCATCAGAAATTAAATCCACACAAAAATTCATCAGAAGTCCTGATAAAGATACATATTAGTAAACTGATTCACCCTGCAAAATTATTTTTTCAAAAGCTTTCTTTCATATGTAATACTTAACATTTTATACTACTTGGTTTTGAAGTATATGCTGAAGTACTTGGAATTCTTTGCAGACAAGAAATGCTTGGGACCAATTTAACCTGATGCAAAATGATTACTTTGACTCCTGTAAAATTTGTACCACTGTGTCAATTAATGGAAAATGAAGAGTCATTGTACTATTTGTGATCCTTTCCCATTAACTACCTAATTTCCAAAAGATGTCAGAAATTTAGAATTCTTTTTTATTTTTCTTTCCTTTTTTTTACTTTTTCTTTCCTTTTTTACTTTTCCTTTCTTTTTTTTATATAATATTGTAAGTGTTCTGAATGAAAATATCATCTGCTTGCTAGGTTACTTAGCTGTTATTTGGCATTGCATCTGGTAATCACTTTTGAAAATAATTATACAAGCCCTAGCCAATTCTGCAGAGGAAAGAAAAAAAATTGTTTGGAATATTTTTTTTCATTCTTCTTCCTTACATCTATACTACCCTCATAGAGCCTTCAAATCAATTAGTTTTCTAAGTTTCAGAACTAGTGCACATTAGTCACCCACTCTCTCAATGTGTAATAACTGTGGATTTGCAAAAGAGGTATCATGCCTTGCTGCACTGTTTATTTCATAGCATCCCTCTCTGGACAAGCAATATGATTATACCAGCTCTCTATTTCTGAATGGCAACCAATAGGCTTTGAAGCAATTATTCAATAGCATCTCTCCTCTGTGCAGTTTGATGTGACCAAGATTTCTCTGAGCATCCTCTTATAGTTGAAAATTCAAATTCCTAATAACATCAAAGACAGAAGTTATTGCTAGTAATTTTTACAATGGCTTTGGTTCCCAAAGGTACTGTAAATAGTAAATAAATTGACTGATATAGCTTTGTTTCAAGAGTAGCAAGTTGTGAAAGGATAACAGGTTCACAATAGATTATCATTTGAATCTAGTCAATAAACATCTTTCTGTAACATGGCCCTGTATGGCAGATATAAATTGCAATATTGGCAACATTTCTATTTAACATTCTGAGGTTAAAAATTAGTTAGTAAAACATAGAGATTAAAGTACAATACAAGAATTCAAGAGCATTTAATGCCAGTGTTCTCAAAGGGGCTTGTTTTAGAATTTTTGATCATACTGCAATCTGCTCAAAACTGTTAAAGTATGGATAATTTCGTTCAATTTTCCAGTAGGTTTCTGCTTTGAATAAGTAAATAGTGGGTAATGGTTTGTGTCAAAGTCCTTGTAACACTCCATTAAACATAAAGCATGACAATCTGATCAGATGTCTCTTTTATAGTCAGAAACTGACTTGTGACTTTGGGAGTTACTCGACTGCATCAGGTCACATCAGAAGTCTAGTCTTTTCATCTTCTAAAAATCCCTTATGGCTTTACATCTGACAAATTCTGAATCACAGCATCATGACCTCACTTTTAAAACTGCATTTGATATAGTCCAAGCACTGTTACTGAATGGAAAGTAGAACACTCTTCTGCTTGGGTCTATATAAAAGGAAACCGTCTCTCTTTTTTCTTTTTTTTTCCTTTTTTTTTCAATGCTTTAGATTAAAATCATATCCTTAAGCTTCAAGTATTTCACTTACATGAAAAGAAATTAGAATCTATCTTAAAATCACATAAAACCAAGGGAATTCAGAGTTAGAAGAGAATCATTTGTCCATTCAAACATTAGTATTTCATGAAGAAAAAGTTTAAAAACAAACAAGCCCTCATTTAAATAACTTAGAATAGAGATTCCAGACAAAAATAGAAGTGAGAGTCTCTGTGTTGTGCATGGATATCAGTAGAGTCTGCCTACATAAAGTCTTTGTTACATTTAATGTAATGTTCAAAATCTAAAACATGATGACTCCCTACAGTCATATCTTTCAGAAACTATTTGCCCCTTTCTTTCTTGCAGGGTAATCTCAATTGTCTGAAGTACTGAGAAAAGGAAAGTGTAGGACATGGTAAGTGCAGGAAAGAGTAAAGATTCAAAGGATAGAAGACAGGAGAACATCAAGGAAAAGTGAAGAAACAAACAGCTTGTTCCCAGCATTGACCAGAGCAGCAGATCAATGGAACCTCTTTAATGGTCAAGGACCACTGTTAGGTAAATGAAAAGAAAACCATTGAAAAAGGCAGGCACAATTAAATAGACACTTTATGCTGTCAAATTCATGGCTTTCTACCTCTAGCATATTGAATTTTTACAGTTTGTAGCCAAACCTTTACGTTCTTCCTGCAGCAGGGAGGGACTTAAACCATGCTCCGTTCTTTGTAATAGTATAGAAGACATGGTCTATCATTCCTGGAATTATGAAAACAATTTGATGGTGTTATAAACAGCATTTCTATAAACCTATTAATATTTTAGATGTCTCATATTACACAATAACTAACATATGACTAGTCTATGTCTGCTTATTTAATAAAGTATGTCATCTCTCACTCAAATCCATTCCTTCTCTCATTCTTGGAACAGTGCACTCCAAAAGCAGAAAATTAATATTATGGAAAAGAGGTGATGTCTAGCTATAAGATCCCAGGCTATGAGCTATTATCTCATTGAAGGGGTTTTACTTTAAAAATATACAAGGCTCCAAAAATTTGCCTGCCAAATTTTTCAAGAGGTCCTTCAGTTCTTTTAATACCTTGAGACAGCACAAGGGAGAAGACACCACACACATTTTCTAAGGAGGTCAAAACCACAGTTGTACTGGCAAACTTTAGAAAATAAGGGAACTTGGAAAAAGTTTAAAGGGCAATATTCAACAAAAATAAAGCATTCCACAAAGCAATGACTTAGCACACGCTAACCCATAAAACTTAACGAAATTTAACCCAACCAGTTTTAAGTTACCCAAGATATTAAGAAAGGAGATTAGGAGAAGGAGTAAAAGGAGAGAGAGAGGGAAAGAGAGACTTATATCTACCACCTATAGGTCCAGCTAAGATTGAGCTACAAGGAGCCCAGAACATGGCAAGGTCCAAACACATGGAAAGCACATGTCACCGTTTTTCTTTGCTTTGGCCCTTCTGTGGCAACTCCACCACCCACCCAGACACATTTCTGCTGTGCTAGCTGTTCTGGGGCTGGGGCAGGGACTCCAAGGGGTGTGGTGTGAATCCATACTCCCAGTGTGCCAGTGACTGAAAGTTGCTCCAGGTCTGCCCTAGGAAACTCCAAAAGGCTGGGATGTGGAACAGGGCACCACCTCACCTTTGTGAAATTTGACCTGTCCTGTCATTGCCCCCACACACACACTCGAGTTGGTCTGAGCCAATAATTAGTATAATAATACAGTGTCTCACACTAGCTACAGGCATAATCTCACAATGCATTAGATGACAGTCTTTCCATAAAGAAAGACACTGATTCTGGTATCAGTTTTATACAGGGGTTTTTGTATGGACTTGTTAGTGAAATGACAGTTTCTTTCCTACAATTCCTTAAGGTGACAATAGATGTTTTGGGCAATGTTCTCAAAAGGGTTTGTTGCTGAAATATAATTTCAGTGTCAGCACTGATAACTTTCTGCAATAATAAGTCTAGATTATATTTCAATATTGTTTAATTTGCAGCTATAACTTGCTAGCGGTTTCCAACATATTCTGTCTTTTTCCTTGAAGTCTGTCTTTCCGGAACACGCATGTATGGGAGTGTGTTTTCCCTTACATGTGCCTCATGCTGCTGGAGGAATCATTGTGCTTGTGTTGGTGCTGGCTGTGGTAGCATTAATTTTATTTGCAGTGGCTAGTTTGGGGCTATCTTTTGGATTTGTGCTACACACAGTGTTTATAATGTAGGGATGTTTTTGTTATTGCTGAACGCTGTGTACACAGAGCCAAGGCCTTTTCTGCTTTTTTGTACTACCACTCTAGCAAGGAGGCTGAGGGTGCATGGGATGTTGGGAGGAGACACAGCCAGGACAGGTGACTCCAACTGACCAAAAGGATATTCCAAATAATATGGCATCATGCTTGGTATAAAAAAAAAGGCGGGGAGAAGGAGGAGGGAGACTGTTTGGAGTGATGGCATTTGTCTTTCCAAGTAACTGTTACATGTGGTGGAGCCCTGCTCTCCTGGAGATGGCTGAACACCTGTCTGCCCACAGGAAGCAGTGAATGCATTCCTTGTTTTGCTTTGCTTCAATGCACGGCTTTTACCTTCTCTATTAAAATGTTTTTATCTCAATCTGGGAGTTTTCTGGCTTTTACTGTTCTGATTCTCTCCCTGATCCTGCTGGTGGGGAAGTGAGTGAGCAGCTGCATGGGACTTGGCTGCTGGCTGGGGTGAAACCACAACAACCATACAAAACAGACCATTGATATAGAAAAGAACACGCTTTAGTCAATTAGAAATACTAATAATAACTCCCAGTTAACTCAAATTAGCTTTCTAAATCCCTTCTATAGAATAAGGACCATTAGTAATATTAAACTTCACTAAGGAAAACATTATCTTTTTTCTTAGTGGAATGGGAAATTTAGTTGAAGCATTGTTCATGCTCCTGACTTAAAGTCACTGATACGAACTGAAAAATTAAAGGAAGTTTAAACTAAATTAAAGCCTTTTAAAACATCCACAAAATAGTAACCTATTGTTCTCATGGGATTTCAAACTCTTATGCTTAATATCCAATAGATTGCAAAGCCAAACTCTAGACCAAATATTTGATGTAATTTGAGTTTTGCCCATTATCCTTTCTTCTTGCTGGCTGAAAAAAAAAAATTCTTGATGTAATTGTACCCTGGAGAAAAACAGTTTCTTGCAAAGCACAAAGCCAGGTGCAGGAGAGCTTTTATTACAAACAAACATCCTTTAACTGAGGCCTGTGACCTGTTTGGGACTGTTTAGGATTTAACTAGTTGTACAGCAGATATCAAAACACTTGGCTACCTAGTACATTTAATATTCAATGAATTGTTCTAATGAGCATCAAGAAAGGGATTTTATATAATTCTCAGCAGACTTTTTGTTAGTAAAGCCATTAAGAAAGTATAGAGAAGCAAATTAGAAAAAAAAAAGAAAAGAAGAGAGAAATAACATGTTGCAGTACAGAACTAAAATATTTATTATTCTTTTGAAACAAACACTTTTAATATGAAATAGCACAATTAACTCTTGGGCAATGTTTTCTTATTAACACCATACTGTGAGGGGAGTTGTCTTAGAAAGTTTATTTACATTTTGTTTAGCAGCAGAAGAAATGTGTATATTTCTCCCTAGAATTCAGAAAACTTCATAAATTAAATCAATATAAATGCAAACAGGATGGATCTGAAAAGGGAAATTACAAACACTCCAGGTATTTAATACTGATTTCATACAAAAAAAAGTCTTTGACCTATCTCCAGAAGTGAGTATGATGACTGCCCCATAGCATAGCCCTCATTATGTTCCACAATGCCTCACCTGCACATGAGTTTCATCCTTAATACCTTGAAATCACAACTCGTGTTCATGACCTTCAGTCATCACAGTAGGGCAGTCAGTAGAGAAAATATGTGCTAACAACAACAGCAAAAATATTGTCTCAGTGAAACTCATAGAAAACAACTTAGTTATATTATTAACAATGTTCTTAGCAGTTATATTTCTTTACATTGTCAGCTTTTAGGCTTTTACTATAAACTGACATTCTTTTGCCACAATCCTATCACAGGCTCAACATTCTTCCTACTCTCCTCTATCTTTAAATGAATTCACTACAGGCCATAATAACATTTGGGTTTAATGAAACTCTTTTATTGGGAGTAGGAGGTAAGGTTTTGGTAGTGGGGGCTGGAGAGGTGAGTTCTATAAGAAGGCATCAGTCAGACAGAGCCAGCTCAGACAGCTCCCAGGTGGACCCATTACTGGATAAAGTTGAGCATAGTATAACATATTTAAGAAAGGGTAACAATGTGGTGTGGCAGCTGTGAGAGGAGTGAGAAATTTGTGGGAGAAATATCCCTGCAGACACCACTGTCAGTGCGGAAGGAGACGGAGGAAGTGCTCTAGACGCCAGAGCTGAGGTTCCCCTGTAGCCTGTGGTGCAGACCCTGATGAAGCAGCTGTGCCCTTTCAATCCATGGAGGTCCATGGCTGAGGAGATATCAAGACTGAGTGAGGCTTGTGGAGGATCCCACACTGGAGTAGATGGACGTGACCTGAGGCTGCAGCTTGAGAAGTGCCACGCTGGAGGTGACACCAGGCAGGAATGGGGGCCCATGGAAAGAGGCCCATATAGGAGCAGGTTTTCTGGTATGGCCTGAGACTCCTTGAGAGCAGTCCATTCCATAAGAGCTGTACAACTCTACCCCATGGTACCCCATCACCCTGTGTCACTTGAGGGGAAGAGGTAGAAGTAAAGGTAGGAGTGAAGCTGAGCCTGGAAAGAAGAACTGGGTGGTAGGAAGATGCTTTTACTTTTGTTCTGATTTCTAAACTATCCGCATCTGTTATTAACTGGCAAAAAAAAAAAAAAACAAAGTCAAGCCTGTTTTGCCATGACAGTAAATGATGAGTGGTCTCCCTGTTGTTATCTCAAACTTGAGCACATTTATAGTATTTTCATCTCCTATCCTGTGGAGGAGGGAGCCAGAGAAAACCAGATGGGCATCAGGTGGCCAGTGAAGGCTCACACAGCACAGCCCTTTGTGGTACCCAATATTAGCAAACCAGATCCAGTACAACTAAGAAAATAAAATTTCATGATGTTGTATTATCTAAACTTCCTTGATAACTAGTAGGATGAGAAATTTCTAGTAACTGTAGATTTTCACATAAGTGATAAAGGGAGTTGTCTTAACAAAGAGCTTATGGGAATAAGAAGAAAGCTACCTTCTAACATATAAAAGGCAGACACATCTCATTGTGAATCAAAACAGACAGAGGAGGCTATTCTGTACACAAGACCCTCCTCTCAAATGAGGAAATGCCTTCATAGAGGAGCATTTCTACATGAAAAGAAAATTAAATTCTAGGGAATCTGACTTATCATCAGACTATAAAATTTTTCTTTTTCATTTTAGGACCTGCAGCAAAAGGTACTTGAGAATCACTTGCCAGACCAGGCCAGACAGAGTGTAGTGACCAGGAATAAGGAAGAGCGAGGACACAGAGGCAGAATAGAGACAGCAGTCATTTTCTGGAAACCTGTTTCTGGAAGTTCTGGGGTGATTATGGGCTTGAAGTTTGAGGCCTGAAAAGTCTAGAAAGAGGTCAGATATGTCCTCTATTTTTATGATTTTTTTTTCTTCTCTCCAACCATTCTACCTGTGGAAGGAAAAGGAAGGAGAGGGAGGGGGAATTTGGCTCATGCTGACCAAATAAAGCTCTATTGTAATGCATGCACACACAGAAGCAGTCCCTAAAACCCAATAAGGGATCAGCAGATGGAACAAAAAAAGTAAGATGGAAAACAAAAGTAAGATGGAAAAGTCATGACCAACACACAGAACCCTAACAAAACTCCTTTGGAGTCAGATTGATGCATACTAGAGACTAAAATAAACCTGAGGCAAAAAGAGTCCTTTTCCCTGTGGTTTAACAACCAGCTGAAATATGTTCATGTAGAACATATTTCCACAGTTTCTTTATTCTCTACTGATATCCAAGGCTGCAGAACATTAATTTAAAACTCACCATTTTAGTATATCCACTTGCAGGGTCACAGGAGATATATTCTTTTATATTTATTTTGAGGGGAAAATTGATATTTTTTAGAATCAAATCCTAGTTTAACAACTTAACTATCAATTCATAGAATTAACTACAACAATGTTCTTCCTTTCCAACCCAGACCTGGACAAGTTACTAAATCTGGTTAATTTTCAGGTGGTTTTATTAGCATTCTTGTGGGTTTGCTGAAGAAAAAAAATTCTGATGTACAGAAGATTCAATTTTCCATTCAGTATGACATTTTAATACATGTAAGGCTGACCCAGTCATGCTTTGCTCATAAACATCTTTAACTACCTAAAAATAACAAAATGGGAAAAGGCATATTAAAGTGACCTGAAATGACTGAATTATAGAAAGGAATAACATGCACTCCAAAGCCAGTATATGAAAAACTCAAAATTTCTGATAAAATGCCATGAATTTGTGTGCACCTTAGTCTGTCATCCAGCATAAAGTGTTTATCTGATGAGTATTCCATCATTTATTATGTCTATCACCACATTTCTCTTCAATAATTGTTTACTGAGATTTTTCTTGCATAGTAATTTAGTCTTTAGTTAGGCTTACTGTTTGCTTCAATATTTATTTCATTTAGAATAATAACCAATAGAACAAAACTGTTGCCTGAGACCATGTTCCCATGCCAATAGCATGCAAAATTGCCTAGTAAATTAAAATAACCAACAAGAGCTGTCAAGCTCCATAGTGTCATTTCAAATTAATCTCCATAAGAAAAGTCAGACTTTATATTAATAATAACAATAGCTGTAATATGTATTTTTTCCTTAGCAAAATGTAAGAGTGACAGCCAATGATCTCAAATGCCAATTAACACAGACAGCAGAAAACATCCTTTGAAAGAAAGATAAAACAGCTTTCTATTGCTTATTTGTGGTGCACTGCAAAAGCAACGGAGTAGCTAATGTACATACTCATTATATTGTCTGGGACATAAATGTGTGCTCACTAGCAGGAAATCCCTACCCAACTGATAAGGAAGGAGGACTACTCTACACTATTAAATGTAAAAATAAAAAAAATAAAGGTGAGGTTAAAGTTGGATTATTATTCAGCCTGCTTTTGTTTCGAAAAGTCAATTTCATTTTTAACCCTTAGAGAAATGATTTCAGGCACATTTGACTTTTAAAATTATTAACTTTTTTTAAATTTTAAGGAATAACAGTCTATTAAAAAATTTAATTTTAGAAAAGAGGATAGTTCTTTTATTTGCTCTATCTAAAACACCTACTTCTGAACTATTTAAAATAATTCCAAACATACATGTTTCAAAAGCAATTATAATTGAAAAATGTATTTATTAATACTCTAGAAAAAATAGAACAAGACAGTAAAGTTAATAAAGTCAGATCATTGATAAGTTCATATTAACAGGCTTGTAGGTTTGGGATATTTTTCATTTAATGAAATTGCCACTGTGATTGTCAGTAGTAAATGAATTATAAATAAAAGATATATTCCCTCTGAGGCCTTGTGGTTGGAATTCAGCTCCAGGGATCAGATCAAATTAATTTGATACTGTTATTTCAATATAAAGCAATAATCTACAAAGAAAATCACCACACACTAAGTGTGAAAAATCACTATTATGTGCTAAAGAATGCCAGCAATCAGAAAGACAAGGGGCAGATTTATTTGCTGTCTTCAGCAAAGTCAGAGAAATACCTGAAGTAATATAAATTAGACCTCAAAACGTTTTATGGGCTGAAAAGGATCTGGAGTGGGAGTATGAATGTAGATCATACATGGAATTGTGCCAGAATTAATGAAGTAGGGCAATTGCTGTTGTCAGCTATCTTTTAGTGTTCTTCATTTTGCAGTTTGTAATGATTTAGAATCCACAGACAGTGTCAGAAAGGAAGAAAGTTACTCTACAGAATTGCTTCTGAGTGCAGAAGCGTCTGTATTTAGTTGAACTTTACTCTGGGTGTATTCAATGTGGTTTTGGAAAAAATGTGTCACACAGGAGAAGAGATAAAATACAGGCTTTCAGAATTTTTTTTTTTTGGTAGGCATACAGGTGATAAAACATATGGTTTCTCTTATTTGCAGAATTTTATCATTACAGAAGAATTTTTATAATGGCTTGTAATCTAATCAGACAGAGTAACCAGGGTAAATGCCAAATGATCTTTGTTCCCTGCCTATACGCCTACTTTAAAAACATTACTTGCTTTTGGAATAATAGCTGCAGCTACATGCACAACTGGTAATTCTTGAGTAACTATGTAGCACTGAAAAGAGCTTAAGCATGCTTTCCGTGGGGCTACATCATTCTAATAGCCACAAGGTTATTCTTCTTGACTGAGTAATATGAGACTCTGTGGTAAGAGACATTGAATCATCGGGGGCTTCTAAGATTAACGCTGTCACATCATCTGTGGATCCTGCTACTCATCTTTCCATCTCCTCATCCTAAACAAAAGGATAGGAGCTTTTGGGGAAGTACTGCTACCTACTGCCCCAACTTACTGCTACACCTTTATTTCCTCTCAGGTATACCAGTGTTAAAGTTCAAGGTGACACTTTTTAAGGTCCCATAGCAGAATAAAAAGGCTTTTTCTTACTGGGTTTTTGTTGGTTGTTTTTGTTTTGGTTTGGTTTGGTTTGGTTTTTTGGTTTTGGGGTTTTTTTTCAGTAGAATTTCACTTGAATGAGGGTTCCTAGCTCACTTAGCACTTTTAAAAATGCAGTGCATGTAATCCAAAATCACTGACAAGGAACAATACATGAAAACACTGTATTTAGTATGCAAAATAGCATTCATACTACACTTCCTGCTCATTCTTTATAAATATCAATAGAGGTGATTTTGAGGAGGAATGCTGGACAACAATCCAACATATTGTGTCAACTTTAGCTTAGACTAATACAAGACCCATTAAGTGACTCATGGCACTTGTGCCATGCTTTTTAAAGCATTCTTCTCCATTACAGGGACTTCATGGGATTTGTGAACTTTTGGCCCTAAGGATCACACTAGAAGCCAGTATGTTCTGTGATCTCAGTAACGAGAAAGATTTCACTTAATTGTTGGATATATTTGCTCACCTATAAAGGACAGCCAAGTAAAGCTTCTGTATTTATTTGCCCATATATTTGAAGGGTTTCTGTGGCTTAAGCAACACATAAGCCTTATGCCGTACTTCAGCTGAAAATAAAAGTAAGTACTGAGCTGGACAAATTAATTTCTTAAAAGACTGTATCAATCTGTATTCATATGGACAAATTTCTAGAACAACAGGAAACTGAGCCCACATTTGCGGTGCAATACTTGGGGTGTAGAAATAAGGTCTAAAAGGAGTTTCATCATACGTAGGAACATATTCATGAAATTTGGCCAGGGATAGCTACAACATGAAATGTTCATCTCTAGACTTGCTTATGAAAAAGCAGGGATCTATTAACAGCTAAATGAGAAAAGCACTTGGTGGGGTAGCTAGAAGTAATGACTTGTCACTGCTTGTCAATAAACTAGCAATGAACCTCTGCCTCTGAAAGGCAATCTAAAATGACTGCAAGGAGATAACAGGTAAGAAATATCTCATCTCCCTTTGCTGTTATCATTGATCTGAGCTTGCTTGCTAGAGCCTGAGTGAAGCCTGTGTCTGACCTAGCTGGCATTCAAACATGTACCCACTCCCCAGCCAACCCCCATGTCTTGCCCTTGCCTGCCCAAGCCACGCTCAGTTCACTCCAGCCTCCTTTCAGTGAAGCCATGTGTCAGTTGACTCCCACCTCAGTTGTTCCACCGGGGTGCTGGGGCAGGGTCTCATGCTCCTGTTACAGAACAAGCTGTGTTTTACATTCCTCTGTAATTTGTCCCTCACCTCACCCTCAGGTCATAAGACTTGCATTATTTCTTACAAGAGAGCAAAATTTTGTTTGACCATGCTCAAATTGGACTTCACAGTTTTCCCATTGCTGCAAAACAGTCACAGCTCTTACAGAGGACTCTGCTGACAACTTTTCTCTGGCCTTCCATTAATTAAACTAATCCCAGAATAGGTTCTTTAAAACAAATGCCTTTTATATTCAGCCAAACTCAAACAATATGCACAGAACAGGACTGAAATAGCAAGCTTGCATGTGTTTTTTTTTCTACATTTAAACTTTCTTTGCAAATATGTGTGGACTTCTCTTTGCCCAGTTACACCCAGATCTATGTAGCAGCAAGCACACAACAGTGCTGCACTGTCTCAACACCTTCCCTTTAAGATTGGGGAGCTGCATATTTATGGGGTCAGGACTTTAACCAGACAACCTCAGTGAGCATAGCACGGAAACCAGTGCCAAAACAGGGAGAGGAATGGGCTAAGATCCTGTCCTTACCTACAAATACATGCATGCTACTTAACTCCGCCTCATTTTGTTTCTACTTCCCTCTTCAGAAATAATATTTAACTGTGAGGTGACCCTTCAGCCCTAAATTTATAAACATATTATGTTTATACAATACAGCAATGAGAAATACTTCATTTTCCACATCTTCTACACTTTAGTAAAATAGCTCAGCTATTTGGTTACTATCCTAGAAAAGTTTGGTTACAAATTCCATTTGATATGGTACATTTGTTGCATCTGAAAGTAAAATATTTCTTCGACTACCTTCTTCTAATCATGAGATTTTCACAAAATAATGGACATTAGCTTCAAAATGTCAGTTTCCCAGATCAAAGTTGCATATTAAATCCTGTGTCCCCATTGCCCCAAAACTTCCTTTCAATAACCCTGTATTTCATTGCAAGCACATCTAATTGTAACTTGGTGCCCCTAGGTAAAATAAAGCCACAGAATTTGCTGGCTCTCTCCTGATTCTTTTTTTTTTTTCCCCCAAGGATTTTCTTTCAGGGCTCACATATTTCACATAACTCTTTCCAAATGCAGGGGTGGATAGGTGGATGTATGAGTGTATGGGTGGATGGATAGATGGTTGTTAAGTGCCTGAACTTTTTTTTGCTCTGTTTCCCAAAAAGTATCACCTTGCACAACATGCTCATCCCTAGTTTCCCACTAACAATAGGTTATCTTTCATGGTCACAGAGCACTTATTCCAAGTTGACCACTGTACCTTATGCTTTCCTTGTGGAAATGGGTGGAGGTCCTGCTTGCTCTTAGTCATGTCAGCTTACAGGAACTGGGATCACAACGTGAGGATAATGGCTTTCACTTTTTTACTGTAATGGAGGGAGAGGATGTTAGCCTTCCCTCCCCTTGTGTTTCCCTATCACCTTGTGTATTTTCACTGATACCCTCAGCTGCATTCCTGTAGCCAGCTGTCTGTGTTTTTAGTGAGGATAGGAACAGATTTCTGGCTCCCGTTATAGCATAACTTCCAAGCAAAATATCAAAAGGTATGCCCTTTGATATCTTCACTGACAGTATTCCTGACCCTAACTGGGTGTGTGCAGAAATGTGCTTTCAGTCAGCAGACATGGCTTCATGTTTGGGACTTTCAGCTGTGTTTGATACCTTCACAGCATCTGATATTTTATTTGACCATATATGATCACACCAGAGTTTCACAAGTCCCTGTGACATGACTGTTGCGTACTGCTTCACCATACCTTTCATGCCAAGGTGTTCTGAAATTCCAGAAATAAAATATTAAAGTAAGCAGTAATTTGTAGTTGTTTAATGAGTTAAAAATTTATAAATCTTAGAGGAACTAGTAGTGTACCTTTCTGGCAGACGTATCACATGGTTAACTGCATTAATTTTAAACCTAAAAGCCATTCTGGAATCACAGTGTGTTCCTGTCTGGTCCTCAGAACATGCTTCTAAACCTCAGTTGGCAAATTCTTCCCAGCTAAAACTTCACCTGGCTGTTTCTGTTAGTATTCTTCACCTTATCTCCTTACATGTGCTTCTGGAATAATTCACAAATGCTTTCTGACATGACCCTAATCTTTTCTCCTTCCTTGGGAACTTACGAACTTTCTTTTCGGACCAAAACAATATCCCTCCACCTTTGAACATGGTCATTGTTAGGGCCTTCTGAGGTGAGCTTTACAAAGACAAAGAGGCACATATTTTATGTTAGCTCATTTCTAAGTGCTTAATAATCATAGAATAACCCATAAAACCACCAGTTTCAATCTTGGTTTTCATGTCATATTTTCAAATCAAATTTACTTAAGCATGTGAAATTTGGGTACTGGTTCCATAATCTTAGCTGACCTGAACATGTGACTTTAATTTCATTCCTAAACAAATCCAAAATTCACAAATGAGATTTCCTTGTATCAGAGACTGTAGGGTTCTGAGTGCAGTCAATTTGCTCTGAGCATACTTACTGCTAAAACCAGGCAGCTGGGAAAAATATGCAAGAATCATTACTTTCCATTTAAACATGCTTCTTGTGTTAAAACCCTGCAGTCAAAACACTGTCTCAGGAAACAGAAGTGAGTTCACCACTCCTTACAGTCAATGATCCAGGCTTTATAAAAATGCTAGCCTGAGCCAAGATTCAAGAGAGTAATCAGGCATTGGAATGGCCTGCCCAGAGAGGTGGTGGATTCACCATCCCTGGAGGTTTATAAACTGAGATTGGACCTGGCACTGAGTACCACGATCTAGTAAACGGACTGGAGCTGGAACAAGGGTTGGACTTGATTATCTCAGAGGTCTTTTCCAACCCAATTGATTCTATCAGTCTATGATTCAACAGTTCCTATAAAAGACATAGCACTGGTCATTCAGGCTTGCAGGACTCAAAATGATGAGATAGGCAGAGCACATGAACCAGGTTGAGCAACTTGTGAAAAAGGTATTCACAAGAATCTGATGGTGGAAGAAAGATGGATAGATGTGCTTGGGATCAAATTACAAGGGTAGATCCTATTAGAGCAAAAAAACTTGAGGTAAAATACATCCAGAGTCCTCCATTTTCTCAGCTCTGCCAATGCAAGAGTCCTCCATTTTCTCAGCTCTGCCAATGCAACATTTCATATAATCTATACAGGATCTATTGTAGCCCACTGGATATTATTCATTCTTGTAGCTTTTTCATCCTCAGCTATTTATTCTGTCTCTGCTTTGCTTGGTTGACAAGCCCTAGATACTGGATCCAGCTGTTCCTTTTTATCCTTCTCTCTGCAATTTATATTTTAAAGGTGTTTCAAACTCATTGGAATACATTTTTATAAAGGACCTTTCTGAAGTTAAAAAGACTATTCTGATAGTTGTTGTGGCCATGTAAGCTTCATACACAAAAATTTTACATGTCCATAACATATATACCACATTCCCAAGAGAGCTAAAGAACCATTGGATGTGGTCCTGACATTTCCTCAAATCCCACCACTCCAGTGAAGAATGGATATAGACTGGAAAGACCTCTGATGCATATATCAAATGAAATATTGATGTCTTCTTCCTAATGCCCTCCTATTAGCTCAGTATTCCACTGGTCTCATGCAAAATCCGGACATGGAGTCACCCCTGAATTGTCCAGGAGCCTCAGGGCTGGGTCGCCTTATAAAGTAATATCTTGGCTCATTTCCTTGCAATAATTGGTGTGGGAGAATTAAGTTTACCCTTCTTTTTAAAATATGACAACCAATTCTACACCACATTAGCTGAAAACAGAACAAAGGTACAAATCTCTTAATCAAGAATTTTTAGGCTCAAACACAGTTTTTATCAGATGGGTAATTTTAGAGAGATATTTATATATTTTTCTATTGCATGCTTTTCTTTACTTCTCCTTTCCCAATCGTCACGACTTTCTGTTTGGTTGACATTATTTTCTGTATTGTAGTAACTCATTGCAAAATGTCACTGATAGAATTCTGTTACTATCACCAAGAGTCATAGGTATAGTCAGATGTATTTTAAACACCTTCATATATGGATCCACGTTGATGATTCTGCTTCCTTTGTCACTGTCAAAGGTGAAATCTTGCCATTTGAAGAAGTATGTATAAGAAATGGGTCAATGTCAAATAACAAACTAGCTTTAAAATCAGAAAAGAAATAATATGGAAAAAAACAATATCAAAATATGAACAATTTGTCAGATGTATAGAAAAGGCCTGGAGAAGATCAAATTCAGGACCTTGTATGGAAGTCATGACACCATTCAACTTCAAGCCTGTTATATCTTTGTTGTGACATTGGTCAACATGGGTTTAAATCCATAAATCTTCCCTGGAAGAAGAAAAAAATACCTACAGTAGCTCTGAAAGGTACCTTATTACACCAAACTATTAAAAATGTCAACTCTACCCCTCCCCTCTTCTGTTTGTATAATTCATGGAGTTATGTGTCCAAATACTGCAGTACGCAGTTTTCTTTGTACCGTCTCCAGATCGAACAGAAAAGGAATGTCATCCTTTAAACTGTGTAAAAGAGAAGCAAATCAGACAGCTTTAAAGCTAAAAAATAACTAGAATTTATTCAGAGCCTTTTTTAAATTCTTAAGAAATTGTTCATATGTTTTAGGGAAACAGGGAGGGGTCTTCTGCAGTAAAAAGAACTGTTAACTGTAGAGAATGAAAAAAAAAGGATAGAGGAGGAAGGAAGGCAGGCAAGAAGGCAGGCAGGCAGGCAAGAAGGCAGGCAGGCAGGCAGGAAGGAAGGAAGGAAGACAGGAAGGCAGGAAGGCAGGCAGGCAGGCAGACAGGAAAAACGAAGGAAAGAAGGAAGGAAGGAAGGAAGGAAGGAAGGAAGGAAGGAAGGAAGGAGGGAAGGAAGGAAGGAAGGAAGGAAGGAAGGAAGGAAGGAAGGAAGGAAGGAAGGAAGGAAGGAAGGGCACTTCACTGCTCCTGAAATATGAAAAATAGAGAAATCTGTCCTGTTGCCCCTGTGTTTGATATAGATATCATATTAGGTAAAGAAAGGAAAAGCTGAATGAATATGTGAAAGTGTAGAGCTGCAGGGAGGGAAGGCTAAAAAGAATCCAGGGACCATCATTAATCTCCTGAAAGCCAGACTTTTATATCCAGCAGCTTGAAGACTTCCTGAGAATACAGAACTTTCTTACTACATAATACAAAAAAGGGCTAAGGCAGCATAAAGTGAACACAACTATATGAAGGTGAATATTATCAAAAATTAATACAACACCATTTCAAAGAGAAATGTTGTGTAGCTTTTCAGTGGCCAATAAAGACCTTTTTGCACAAAACTGGCTGTCACCTCTGGTAAGTGGAAACACATGCATTTTCATTCCACTGCATATAACAGAGGCATTTTGTCCTGAAATTTAAAAAGCACACCCAATACGTCAGTAATCAACCTGCATCTAAGGCTTCATAGAGATCTATGGCAGGTGTGGAAGCTTATGTGGAATCATATAGGCATGTGAATACAACCAATTTCAGCTGTAGCTTAAAATTTTATGGAGTCACATAACTCAAGTTATTCATGATGAACTCTTCACTATATTTCTCTGAGTGCATGACTCACATTTCTCAATGCAACCTCCAATCTTTCTTACTTGCCTTCTGACCCACTCCCCCCCACCCCCGCTTCACCAACCTTTTCTCTTCTGGCACAATGCACAGCACAGAGGAATAAAACTACAGAGAAAAGCAAAATAATATATAGAAAGGAAAACAACTGAGGTTGAACTCAATAGATTTGCTTGTTTGCTCCCCTTTGTAATAAGAGTGGCTAATCTGCAGCAAAATTCCTTCAATATTTCCTCAAAAAGTGTTTCTGATGCAAGACACTAGACGGTGTCTTGCCTTTGGCTGAAGGGAGAATTTTACTATTGGCAATGGAAAAGTGACAAGTCTCCCAGTCATCTAATCTGTCATGCTGTGTGCCTTCACTTCCCTCTCTATATCCTGAAGCCCTAAAGTAGGAGCAAAGCCAGACAAACTCATTTCACTAGCTATCACTAACCGGCAATTTTTATCTTGAGTTCTTGATTGAATTTGTATCATTAATTTTCTTTCTAATTTTATTTCAGGGTGGGCTTTCTGGATGGGTTGCCATCATTTTGAGGGGCCAGGAATGAGGGCATGTTTAATCCTCACAACGAGTAGAATTCTTTTTTGTGTTTAGTTTGTTTTAACTTTTTGAATCAATTCACTCGTAGCCCTTCTGAATCAAAGGATGAACTTTGCTGCTTATTTCTGCAATGACACCATCAAATCTATTCACTTCAGCAACAGTCTTCCTTTGATAGAAAACCTCTTAGATGCAAGATGACAATCACTGTCATTGGAATTTTCACAATCTAAAAGCTCTAACTGTTCAAATAATAATTCCTCTATCATGCAGCAGATAAAATTGTGCTTTGATTTACTTCTTAACACATAATTGAAGTCTCCTCTTTTAAAGGTTTACAGCATGATTGTTTCCCAGCAGTAGGGTATGCAGAGCCTAATTGAAACAATTAAGGTGGCATCTAACAGCTTCAGTTGCATTTTGAGGATATCGGTTTGTGTTCATGTACTTCCATATGAACAACATTAAAATGTAGTTGTTCTTTCCCCTTCTAGATAAATTGTAATATTATAGATAAATATTAAAATTACCTTTTAAAAAGTTCAGATGTGGCTAAGGGAAAAAAACTGCTTCTGCCTATTCACTAAATAACCAGTAGCACATCCTGCAAAAAAAACCACAGTTATCCAGAACATGAAATGCTGCTTCTTGGTTGTGTATCATTTCTGATAGTGGCTATCTGTTATAATGGAAAAAGCATCAGTGATGCATCAGGATCTATCTGGCAAGGCACTATAAGGTTCTCAATCACTTGATCTCTGCAACATGACAGCTGTTGGAGTTCATGCTTTTTTTCCACAGAAGCTTCAATGCACTGAAAATGTCAGGTTATAGCAGCAGCAAGATCTCCATCTATTTATTCCAAACCAAATATAAGACAAAAGTCCCAGCACAAAAATGACTGCCTCTGATACATTAGCTGTGTTTCTCTCATTCCAAAATGCTATCAGTGCCTTTATTTCTTTTTTAAGTATTGCAGTAGCATCTCAATCAAGATCAGAACCACTGTGTGGGTCCCACAAACACGTGCCAACTTGAAAAGTTTCCATCATGAATCAACCTATGTTGCCTCTCCCTTTGGCTACAGCCAGTACAGAAAGTTTTCCCTAACATGTTATGATGAGACTACACCCAGCCCTTGGTGCTGTCCAGTCTGCTCTGTCCTCAGTGCCTGTCCCTCTCACTCTCTGGGCTTCAGAGATAAGTTAAGACACATGTTCAGTGAAAGAATGAGGCAAACAATGAGAGAGAATAGAAAAAAAAAAAAGAGGCTGGCAGTGGCTCAGGACAGGAAGCACTGTTATTTAGATTATTCTGGACACTGTTATCTGATTTTAAGCCATTTTAAGTTTTAGAGATAGCAACAGAAGAAGAAGCTGTTTTTCAATTTGTAATGGTAAATATAGAAACAGGAGGATAGGCAAAGAGGACTGCTGCTCACTAAATCATGCTTGGTATATGCCACAGATTTCCAGGTTTTTTTCCAGACACACACACACACACACACACACACTAAATATACATTGAAAATGTGAAACTTCTTTGTTTTTCCTTCAATTTGTCCACTGTTACTCATGGAAAACTTTTTGTTTTGCTTTTCATTAACTGAGTGGTATTACTTTTCCTTTCTCTTCAAAAAGTCTTTATAACACTCTTTTGAAACAAGTGGTTTATCTCCCTGCACCCCTAATTATTAACACTTTGCAGTGCCCTCATTTAGAGGCTAGAACAGTTTTTATGCAGCCTCAAGGAGAGGGAAGAGAGCATAAATCAAGATTAATGATTCATTTGTAGCTAGCCCTTGGTATATGAGGTTATTTTCTAGGAGTGACTTTTTCTTTAAAATAATATACTTAAAGCTGCTTCAAACCCTGAGGTGTTCATTGTGTTCACATGTTTTGTATTCATTCAACTGCCCCAAAAAAACCACTAAGAACCACTCAGCATTCTGATATTTCACCTTGTTTATGTTAGATGGCTGAGAAAAGGAGTACCAATGAAAAGCAAGAACATTATACTTACAAACAACAGCTCCTAAACATTTCATCCTCTTTCTTGAGTTGAAGAGGTGAAGAGGGAGAAGGAATTTGCCCTGTAAAATTTACACAATCATGAGTTGTTATATCTATCAAAAATCCAACTTAAAGAGAAGATGGTGTTTCTGACACAGTGAAACAGTTCAGATAGCCCTTATACAGGTTCAGAAAGATGTGGGATATGTCACGAGCAGACATTATGAACTCATCCCATCAGTCCATTACATGGTGCCTGCAGGATTAGACTACAGCTATTGTGCACCCTCAAAGGCAGCACCAATTCAGTTTTAGGCTGAACCTCAATTAGGCTGCACAGCTCAAGTCAAAATATCACATTGACAATTGTAATGCAAGAAAGATTGCCAATACTGTTGTGTCAAATATTACAGTGGAAAATGTTTGGTTCTAAAAGTTCCTATGATATTTTATTTGAATATTACATACACAAAATTTTGTACATTTGAAAACACTTTAATATTTTAATTTAGTTGTCTTTCAAAAAGCTAAACTATGTTCCAGATATTTTTTATGTATTTCACATAAATAAAATCTTTGTTTCAGAAACAAAAAGTGCAATGCAAATTGTATATTTAAAACTTGTTTACAAAGTATGATTGAAGTCTTCCCTTCATGAGAGAAAAAGTTGTCACCTGAAAAAGAGGGAACAGCAAATGTCAACATAGTCATGGTGGATACAATTTGAAAATAATTGTAGGGTTACCTGGATTATATTTTTGTAATAAACATTTTCAACAACATTAACTACAATGGATTTTATCCAATAATTCCAGAGTTTTGCATTATTTTAAAATAGCAAGGAAATTCTTCACACAGGTGTTCATGTATTTGGAAAGAGGAAAGCTTTATCAGCAATTTTATATTTTTTAAGAAAAGACTCACTTAATAGCTTTTTCACTTGAATCTCTCTGGAATCTTAAATCCATTTATAAAATGCCAAATGGAGTTGTACAGGAAGCATTAAGAATCACTAGCTAATTCTGACACTGCATGAATTTTCATACAATTTACAAAGGTGTGAGTCAATATAAAATGCTGTGAATGACTTCAGTGAATCACACAAAATATCTCCTCTGAGAAAATTATGAGACGAAGTAGTTGGTTCAAGAAGCAGTTGGGAAAGCCACTGAACATTCACTTTTTCACAAAGACTTCTGATTCCTTATGCTTCTTCATAGTCACAGAGAGCAGCCTGAGCAACCCTGTCAGAAAATGCGACACTGGTGTGATAAAAATAAATACATAAGGGCATACTTTTCCAAAAACCTGGATCCCCTAAATTACCCATATATATCTAGAGTTGCAATCAGGGAAAAAAAAAAAAAAAAGAAAAGGAAAAAAGGCATAAACAGTGTCTTGTAAGGTAGGATTTGAGTATATTCCAACACACACAAAAGGATTATGTTTTGAACAGAGGAGAAGTGCCCAGGCCACTTTTCTGTATTGAACAGGAGCTACTTAGGCAAGGGTCCAGGTAGATCAGATCAGGCCAAGAAAAGCTTCCAGATAGCTTGGGTTTATTTACCTGTTCAGACTCTTCTCTACAGTTTGAAATAAAAGAGTGAACAAGTGTATTATACCTGTATTATACCTGTTCAATGAAATACCATGCCCCTAGTCATTCATTGCAAAGCAGAACAATTTCTCTCACTGCAAAACCCCCAGAGGCAGTTGCAGGCTGTAGCTGCACAAAGTTCAGTAGGTCAGCTAACATTCCTGCCCACTTTTATAAGTTCTGTCCAGTCAAGAGCAAAGCTCAGGCTTTCCAGGCTGAAGCACTGACATTGCATTTTGTCTTGTGTGGACAAAAACAAACTCCAGGATGATGTATAACCTGAGAAAGATTTTTGCATGCAAATCAGGCAGAATAGCCAAGCTTCAACTGGAAACTTATAAAACATCAAGCTATTCCAGTATTCATCCAAAACTCCCACCAGAGTTTTTCAAGAACTCAGATGACTTCTTGCAATCTGCCTACTTTAGCAAAGGGAACAGGGAGATGGGAACACAAGTTTAAACTCAAGCTGGAGCCAGAGATACAGTCCTAGTGAGCACAATATGCTGGAGAGAAGACAAGTTGAGAAGGGTGAGGGCAGGGTAAGATTTCTGCAAGCAGTTTGTAACACAGCCTCTGCATGATGTGGATCGGTGAGACAATTCACATCAGCTGAACACTGAAGTGGAATTCAGTGGTCTAAAAACAGGCACCTACCATGTAAGTAAATGCCAAGTACCCTGACTGCTCTCCAAAAGTCTGTGCCAACTACCAACCTCCTCTGCCATATCTTCCAGCCTTGTGTGAATGTCTTGGGTACCTTACAGCACCAAACATCTGCATCTAGACCACTGAATTTCCTGCCGTGTTTTGCAGTAAAGTTTTAAAATAATTCTCATTTTGACATATTTTGGGAACATTTGAACAGTTTGTTTTAGTAAAGCATTGGAAAGTCTTGCTGGATATTTATTGTCCAAGGAAATTTTAAAATGGACCTTCTTTTCAGAAATATAGCTGTAGGTCTTGTACAACTTCCTTATTATAGCAGTTGATTCAAGGGGAAAAAAACACTAACTTTATCACAAGGATTTTGATTCCACCAGAAGAGTTAGTGACACCATGAACATATGGTACATCACTTGAATACTCCCCAGTCTTGCTGCTGCAACAACCAGGCTTTTGAAAAAACTTTCAAAAGCAAATTCTTGTGGAGATGGGGACAGTATTTCCTTTACTCCAGGTTTGAAAATGAAGCACATTTGAGAACAAGGGCACAGAGCCAAAGCTACTGTTACCAGGTCATCTAATGCAGAAGGGCTTTTATTTTTTTGGTTGTTGTTAAATATGGCATAGAAAACCCTAAGGCTCCATGTGCTCTAGCCCCGTGCCATCTGTAACACCCACTCACATCCTGTGCTATCTCTCCAATATCCTACATCATACATCTTCTGAAGAAATCACACCTAGCAAGTCAGACATTCACCATTAGGGAGACTGGGCTGCTTCAGTAACAGTGCTGTGAGTCATGGCTTTCTTAGTGTCTGAATCATTTGGACAGTTGCAGCAATGAGAGACCAATACCACTCTTTGGAAACAGGTACGTTCCTGCTACTTCACAGCACAGCTTTGTGCTTTTGACTGTGCATATACCTTTGAAGGGTATGCAAAAAGGGACAGATTGCCTCAGCAAATAGGGAATGTGTCTCATATATTTGGTTCTGAAAGAAACAGTATCCAGTGAGAGTAGGAAAGTCCAACTCTTACTCTTCATCACTTACACTAGCTGGCTGAAGTCATTCCCAAAAAAGAGCACATTTAAACATCCAGGTTAAGAAAGGATGGAATTGACAACCCAAGTGGATTTTTAAAACAGTGCAGTAAGCCATATCTAAATCTTGCCAAATAGGCACAGTGTCTCTGGTCCTGGCAGCCCACTGACATTTTATACTGGAAGTATTGGCCTGTTGCCATAGTAAGGATGGGAAAAACTGGAACACTGAAAACACAGAAAAATTATCTTAGGTCTGATTGTCCTCCAGTCAAATGAAACAAAATGTTTTGGCAATATTCTCTAGCAGCTCAGATTTGCCTTGGCCCCTTTTGTCACCTATACAAGATCTCAACAGCTCCAGGGTGTCAGCAGGCAGGATGCTTCTGAAAGGTACCAGTTGAAACTTATCAGGGAGCCCCAGGACATGCTGTCTAGCAGTGTGAGTGGATTAGACATACGATACTAAGGTGTCTGACAGCAGGTTTTCAGTTACAATAGGACATTTTCCAGTTAAGATCAGCCACTGTCTGATATGTACATACAGATACAAAAGAAAAAAAAAAANTGAGGCATGAGGCACAGCGTGCACGGAACTGGCCTCACCCTCTAACTCCTAAGGTTCATCTGCCACAGCCGAGCGAGCTTGTATGGCGACAATGAAGTACTCAGGACTAGAACCTGCAGTCACCAGTATTCCCAGGAGGTCTCCCATCCAAGTATTAACCGGGGCTGATCCTGCTGAGCTTCTCAGATCTGATGGGATCTGGTGTCAGGGTGGCATGGCAGTAGCAAGCAAGCAAAAAAAAAAAAAAACCACCAAACTGCTTTCAGTTTTACAAACTATAAAAACCTTGATTAAGAGCCTGGGTAGGACACTGCATTTATAAAGGTTTTTAGGCGAAAAGAATGTTGAATATTCTGAAAGCCTCCTCCAAGCTAAACTAGCACTGATGTAATATCAGCAGAGTTATTTGTATTGTGCAAGAGCAAAGTAGGCTCTCTGGGTTTCTTTGCCAGAGCAAAAAGTATAGCAGATCTCAGATA
The DNA here is from genome assembly GCA_013396695.1 of Sakesphorus luctuosus. Taxonomy (NCBI): domain Eukaryota; kingdom Metazoa; phylum Chordata; class Aves; order Passeriformes; family Thamnophilidae; genus Sakesphorus; species Sakesphorus luctuosus. The sequence goes on from VWZD01012560.1 coordinate 202,232, forward strand.
ATTCTGGTGAGTTTCTCTGCTAGTGATATATCTTGCATGCCTATATGCATGGAGTTTAATCTGAATCGTTACACTAGATGCAACAGATTCTGATGCCCACAAAAAGGTTTTTTACAGATTTTTATACACTGTAAGCACAGTTGAAATACCAGAGCTCCTATAACATGTTCAGCCTTTTACTGAAAATAGTTTCAAGGGTTGTTCAGAGTTTTGCAGCTAGGTAAAAAATCCTTTGCCATCCTTGACCAGCAAATAACTCACTGGTAAAATTTTGATGGGATGCAGTCATAGAGCAACTCCCAGAAGCATCAGCCATCACTCAGCAAGCTTCCCCTTCAGTTTTACTTGCATCAGTCACATCACTTGTGTTTTTGGACACTCAGACTGACCAGCAAAGTTTTCAGAAAAAGCAGGTTTAATATAAAAGTGAAAGCATGACAAAGTTCTTTGGTAGTGTTCACTCTACTACTTACCAGATGCTTTACTATAAATACAACTGTTTCTCACTTATAGGCCTAGCTTAACTTATGAATCTAACATATTTAAGAATCTAAGAGAACAACATACATAGTGTATTTGCTGTAATATATTCCCACTCGGGCAAACATAGACCTAAAGGAGTATGTATAAGGTGTAATATACCAGTGAACAATTCCCCTCAAGTTCAGTACTTGCATGCCTTTGCATCTTCTCAACAGGAAAAGCATTGAGCCTCGAGGAGTGAGGGTATCAGCTCAGGCTCTGTCATCTCATCATTTGAGGGTCGTCCTCCAATTATAGCAAACTTAAGAGTTCACTGGCTCTGAGAGGTGTCACAGTCAGAGGGAGATTGCTCGTCACAGTCCACTGCAGTCCAGGAGAGCTCAAAGGGTCTCACTTAGGACTGCTGTTTATAGGGTTGCAAAAGGCTTTTGTCAGTAATTTTACATCCTAGTCACAATTCAGATCAATAACTTTCTTTGAAAGTTCAGTCACAGAAATATTGTTCCACTCAGGCAAGAAAAATGAGTTTCCAAGGCTGTCCATTAAAAAATGGGAGCTTGTTAGCATAAGTTCCTGGGAGCAGACAGTGTTTCTCATAATCTCAAGAGGAGCTTAGCCCAGGTGCTGTTCATCAAGGCTGAGGCATAATGAGCATTTCTGAGGTCATAGTGTGGTCTGAGGAGGGTTTGGGGAGGGAATGCACCACCACAAGACAATGATAATGATGCACATTTTTCATCAGCTAAACATAGCACAGGCAGATGAGCAGAGAAGAAACGAAACACTGGTTCCCTCCTTCTCATTTTGTCATTCAGAAATAGAGCCACCTGCTACCTGCATAAGTGGATGCCTGCAGAATAAAGATAAAATTTCAGGTGTGGATGCCACTCTCTCCCCTTAGTAGCGGAGACCTTGTCCAGGCTCCACAGCTGTGTTTCTCTTGCATGGGCTATGCCGGAGAAGCTTCTCAGATGGTATTGGGCAGTCATAAGCTGCTATCACTCATGCAAATCTCCCCAGATATCCTCTTTGGCAGATTATGAGTTTTCAACTCCTTCACCAACATACTGCTCCAGGCAGTAATTTATTTAGCTTTTGCCTAATGTTAGTCCTTCATAATATTATGGATGAGATTCAACCTTTTATTCAACTAGTGCCTACTATGAGATAGTCGGAGGTCATATCCTCTATATGCATCCTTATTACTTCCATAGTGATGTGTGCTGCACTGAATTCAGCATCAAGATAATTGGGAGAGTATTTGAACATTATAATAAAAATCAATCATACTCTATGTGCTATTCTTTGTCCACTGGCTGCAACAAACAAACAAGATATCGGGCTGCTCAGAAGAAGAAAAAGAACATTCTCATTCTTTGCCATTCAAGTAGTTTAATTTTCTGTAACATAATGAATTATTAACTGGGCCAATAAGGCAACAAGTTCATTAATCTATACCTTCGTGGCTAGAAAAAACAGCCACTTCATGTACCGCAAACTGTTCATCCTACATTTTACTCAATATCTATTTTATGCAATCACAAATGGAAGAAGACAATTCCATCCTGAGAGCAGATGAGATCCACCGCTCAAACCCTCTAGTCTAGCCTACAAGAGGGACAGCACCTTTACTGGGAGACTCCACTCTTCTTAGAAACTGTACTCTGTGATATCCATTCTAGAAATTTTAAAAATTACATTTTGCTTAATTGAGCTTTTTTGTATCCAAGTTCCATTTAAGAATCTGGGCCCATGTCATTTTCTTCTTCAAAAATCACAGTATAATTTAGTACAAAAGGACAATTTCTTCTTCGCCGTCAAAAAAAATCTTAAATCAATTTCTATTAATAGGAAAGCAGAAAAAATAACATTGGCTTTTTATGAAGCAAAGAGCAAAGATTTTTTTTTAAATTGCGATAACATAATACTGAGCCCAGTAGCCATATAATACTACTGTAAATATAGGATAATCGACAATCTGAGTAAAATGTAACCCCAAGATAATTATGCACTTCTCTATATCTTTAAAACAAAGCCTTATCATCACATCTAAAAAGTGGAAGTTACATGGTAATTATTCTTTGAATTACTTTGTAACTGGTAGTATAATTATCAAGTAATCTGCATGAAAATAATTAGGTATTTACATAGTCTTTGCAATGTAATTACAGAGTAGTTGGCTGATTATGCAGCATGTGCCTTGTAACAGAAAGTGATACAAAAAGACAAAAAAAACCCTGTAAAATACTTAGTCTTTCAAGTAAAACGAATTAAATCTGAAAAATAATTTCTCTGTATTTTGCATGAATATATGTGTGTCTGTATGTACACATATATGCCTCTCTGTGTGAACAATAGAAATAGAAGCGTACAAATCATAACAGTTTCCTTGGTGGAAAAAAACTTGTGAAGTCAATCATTTTTGAAGTCATAAATTTTTCTCAGAAGACAATAAAAATTTCTTCTGTAATTCACAACTACCCTTGCCCCTCCATCTCACAAGCCCATCTGAATTCAGAGACTCTTAATAAGTTGGTAGAAAAAATATGAGGATACAGGGATTGTTTAAAAACAATTACTCTGGCTGACTTTTACTCTGATTAAGTGTCACCTGAAAAAATGAATTCACAGTATCGTTTTTGGGTTAATTTTAGAGAGATTATGTATTATCTCTCTTTTTTTTATTTAAGAAATATGCTAATGGCAATAGTTCACTTTTGTTGTGAAGAAGGCAGCCCAGTAATTGATTTTGATCCCTGTTATACATTTGCATCTTCTGCTCTGAATGCACAATGCTAGTCATATTCAATTATCAGAGGCAGATCCTGCAACAGTGGAGATTATTTCTTAAGTAGAAAGTCATTATTTAGTAATCATTTGCATTAAAATGGCAATACATTGTGAAGAGAATGTAAGTGCTCAAAACATAAATATATGCTCACAAAGTAAATTATAAATAGGGAGCACGAAGAACATTCCTTGAATGGTACAGACAACAAACAAGTGCCACCAATAGAAAAATTCTGAGAGCATGATTTCATATTTGTGTCTGACACATCACAGGAAACAATCATTTTTACAGGTCTTCCTTATTAAATTGTATTCTTCTAGGTTGCTTTAGCTTATGTTTTTCTAGGCCTACTACATCTATGTCCATTAATATTATGAAATCAATAAGTTTTTTTTTCTATTTATGACCATTGATGATCATCTAGGTTAACCTTCTTCATAAGAGAAACCAGCTCATTTTAGTATCCCACTCAAACTGATATCTCAGAAAGCTTTCCTTTAGACGAACAACTCTTTTTCTTCTGTTTTTTTTTGTTTGGTCTTTACTCCCCTGTTCTTAAAGTGAAATTATCTAAATGGAATATTACATACAAAACTGAAAAAGGATCTCTATTTTTTTAATCCAGTAAATAATATAATCTGATGGAAACTATATAAACCAGTGCCCTAAAGGAATGTATGAAACTCCAATTTATTTCATTATTTTGAATACCTAAATTATATTCTATTAAATATTTCAGCAAAAAGTACATGCTTAAAGATTCAGCAAATAGCAAACATGATTTATGTACCTCAGGTGTCTGGAGTGAATTTTTCTTGCTTAAACAAGAACATGTTTCAAGCTGACTAAGGGAGAGAGTTCTTGTTTTTCTTCACTGCACAGCTTAATTTCACATAGAGGCTAAGGACAGCTGATAAGACTGACAATCAGGTAATTTCTTATGAGTAATATGTGGAATTTGAGTGTGACAAGATGCATCTAAATTTTCCAGATATCTCTTTGCATCAAAACTTTGGTATTTACATGGGTCAGAATCTCATCTACTTTTTTTTTTTTTTTTAGGAAAATGGGCAAAGAACAAAAGACCAGATCTACTTACTTATTAATGTGCTCATTAAATTGGTTGATTTAATGAGAGTTAACCAAATAGCTTAAAAAAATCTACCTGTAACTATCAAATACAATATCTTACCAACAGAAGTAAAATGGATGTCTAGAATAATTAGTTCTTATATTTTCTGTGCCTATGGAGCAGGAGAAGAAAGTACTCCCAGCTACTTTAAGAAGCAAATTTCATTATAGATGTCTGAAATGGATCTGAACATGATTACCTTGCTGTGTCATTAAAAAACTAAAGTTCACAGCAAATACCAGTGTCTGCTGGGTCGCAGGAAAAAAAATAGGGCTTTAATTCAGAAAGACAGGAAAAAAAAAAAAGAGAGAGAGAAAAATAGCAAGCGAGAAAAAAAACACATAGATCAAATTAAGCTGAGGCATCTGTAGAGAGACTGAACTTATGACCAAGTTTTAAGCGTGATAGGCAAGGGAATGGGACATATCAACTCCATTGTGCTACAAAGCCTCCATTTCCCATAACTAACTGACTGTGAGTAGAGCTTGTCCAAAATATAGGGAGGCTTTCTTTTATTTTACATTCCAAAGTGTCACCATGATGAACCCTGGAGAGAAGACACATTAATGACAGTTATAAAGCTTTATGAATGTGTCATTTGGAAGCTGTGGAAACCTTAAAACAAACAAAACTTTGTCAGAAAAAAATCAGACTATATGGGTGGGTTGTTAGCCAGTGACAGTAAGGAGTTAATACCAATGAGAAAAAAAGGGCTCCAATTTACAGCATGATCAGTATTTTAAGCTTCAAACAGCCCTGAAATATGTTCATACAAGTTTAAGCCATCAAGTTCCATTTCTGCTAGACAGGAGTTTTTGAGAGCTATTTCCATTGATTCAATTGATTTACATGATAAATAGTGCCTGAGCTAGGACCAGCGCAGTCTCATTCTCCAGCATACACTGGGGAACCCAAGGCCCTAAGCACCTACATAGCTTTATTCCTTTGTCTTTCTTTCTCTTTTTTCTTTTTTTTTCTTTTAATTTATATTTCAGTGGTAGTTGCTGAATTACTTTGGTTAGTAGTTAATAGAAGCCAGAACAATTAAGGGGTACCGGGTTACAGAAGGCAAGTTCTCGCATGCCATATAACAGGTTAAATTGCCCTCTAACTCTCCAGGACAAGCCTGAATGGAGACTCCACAGGAGCACAATTGGAGTTAAGAGCTCTGAATGCTCTTCTATGGCAAATGACAGTAGTCTGACCCTGCAGGAGTCTCTCTCTCTGCAGCAAAATGTGATAAAACAAATGCCTCTCTGATTAGAGGAATTAGTGCTGCCCCATCTCCTGTGCTTCTGTGTCTCAGTCCTGGGAGCCAAGTACTCTGCATCAGGTGCAGACATACTGTGGCTAGGAGCCAAAACCTTAAGGGATCTAGCAGACTTTTTCCCACCTGCCCTACATGGTTCAGAAACTCCCAAGTTACATGGCAGCAGTTGCTGCTCAGCTGCATAACTTCCCTCCAGTTTAGAAGGGGAGTGCTCTGTCCTTTGAGGAACTACACTCGCTCTGACCAGAGGGTTGTGAGAAAAAGGGCTGTTTCAGCTTGACACATAGACAAGGCAGACAGCTGCAATCTTCCATACCCTCTATTTCAAAGCAATGCCTCAAACACTGGGAAAGTTTTCATCACCAGGAAATCTCTAAGAAGCTGTAAACTCACTTGGAAGTCTTTTCTTCAGTCAGGTAACCTAAAATGTCTCCTCCACTAGTCTCCATTTTCACAAACTCTTTCAAATATAATTGTCTCAGAGATTACAGCTTTCCACCCAATCAGACAGCAGGCTGGAGAATTTCCATAGGAAATCAGCCTGAAGAGCACTAGAGTTGAATAGGCTTTTATTGGATGTGTCTGAGTAAATACGGTTCAAGTGGCTTCTGGAATGTAAGATCCTTCCCTGGATCAAGTCATAGTAACTGACTGTTCTTCAGTAATCATTAATACTTGATCAATTTTCATAACTATACTATTTATCAGTTTTCACGCTGAGTTTATATACATTTATTTATGCTGCACCTGTGAATTAAAAAGCTCATGCAAAGCCAAATATTGAAGCCAGGTGAGTATTATAGTTTTTTTGCCGGGGGTTTATGTGATTCATTTATACACCTTCACAATATATGCTTTCAAGTGTCAGCTAAGTCATGAACAGGATATTACAAACCATTTTCAGTATTTCCTTTAAACAAGGACAACTCCACCAAAAATCCCTCTGCTTAAACCAAGAATTTAAACATTCTCTAGTCTTTGGAAATACTACATGTATTGATAATCTCAAACACCAGAATTAAATTAAAGAACAAATTTTGGTTTAGTCTTTCATTTTTCCCAGAAGCCACTTAGTGCAGGTAAATGAATGCAGTTTGGGGGATTTTTTTGAGGGGGGGCTCCCCTCTACTCACAGCACTCCACCCCACACCTGGCTAGTGTTCCTGGACATTGTGTCCTCCAACAGACATATATTCTCACAGTCATATAGTAGGCTTGTATAGCAAGAGGAAAAATTCAGGGACTTATTACACTCAGAAATCATCATCAATATAATGCAAATGCTGTGCCTCAAAACTAAAAAATGAGAAAACTGATAAAAGGTTCACACTCCACTAGAAAATCATACTTTATCTAATATTTCTTTTGTTTTTGTAAAAGAAATTCAGCAAACTAAAAGCATTTTGAACAAATGCTGATGAGTTGCATCTCCCTGCTTGGGGTGCAACCAAGAACTGCTTTCTTTAGGCCCTTAACCTTCTGGAAATGCCAGGTACCTTACCTATCATACTTTAGTAAAATCATTCTCCAAAGTACATTTAACTAGCATATCCAAGCCACTAAATATGTGAAACTGAGAAAAGGCAGAAAAAAAGCCTAATGAACAACTGGGAGTGAATAAAGAACACTACAGAAACGGCTAATGTTGAATCTAGGACAGGGTGTAATATTTAAAATAAACAAAGGTGCCACAAAAGAATTCCTACCTGCATGCACTTCCAATAGCTGACTTTGCTGATACTTGCTGGTTTTGTAAGTGCCGGCTTTCTGAATTCACTGACAATGCTGAGTTGGGAATTTTGCACAGAAGGGTGAGATACAGGCATTTCCAGCCATATCCTTCAGATGACAGATTTATGGAGACATTGCATTTTATTGCAATCTCATGTTTATGATTTGCCCGTACAACGTGCACAGAGATTACTGTCATGTAACAGCCTGGTGACTTTTTCTTCTTGACCTGCTAACAGGTGTTGATCCTGCCGGGAGATGCGAAGTGATGACTCACTGCAGCAGATGGGGCTCCTGAACTCTGTCCCACTTGCACCAGAGGTACAATCCTCTCTGGAATACAGACTGTGTGCTGAGCTCTTGTAAGGGAGGCACATCCCAGCTAGGCCTGTCTGTGGAGTCTAACTGACCTAGAATGTCTTTTATTTTGGTAATAGTGATGGAGAATAAAACAACTCACAAAAAATGAACACAGGCAAGCTGTCCTGAAAGGATTTTAAAAACCTGATTGTGTATATATTGTATTCCAGATGCATTTCTATATGCTTTCTCTCCCTCAGAGGTCATGGCTGCCAGGATTAGGTGTACCTAGCAAACCATTATAAATCCACTATCTTTGGTTTTGTTTCACATGACTGTTATTCAAAAGCCATTGATGATGTTGTTCATCTTTTAACCCGCTTTTCTTTGCATCACAAGTGAAGGATAACTGGCTCTTGCAGTAGTTTAATTTGAGAAATGCATTAAAATTTGCTTTTTCTCAGTAAGCCAGTGTCATTAGAATAGCATGCTTCAAACACACTGCACACGTGCCCTTCGTATTTTCCCATAATAATTTCTATGATATATTCAGCTCTAGTATTATGACGAACAGTGAAGAATTTTGTGATGATACACACATACAAGAGCAGGTTTTGTGGACCAAAGCTAGTTGCTCTAAAGTACTAGCAATTCAGAGACAATGATAACTGCTAAACCACTGTGGGATCTCCTCCCTAATATTAATATCATAAGTGGACTTTGACTATGCTTCCAAAAAAACTTTTAGCCCTTTTCTTTAAATGTGACAAGCACTTCTGACAACTGGCCATTCCAGACTGTCCCATCTCTACCAATATTATTGTATTTATTGCCTCTCTCCTTAAACAGATTTACTCCTTGTCCAAAATTATCCACTTCCTCACTTTCATATTATTATTCAATTAAACATACAGAAACTTACAAAAAGCTTGATGGAATAAAAACTGGAGTAGAGATGACACCAGTTAAAAAGTCTAAATCCTCAGACACGGGGACAGAAGAGATTATGTTACTGTCTTCACCCAGTAGCGTCTGATCTTAATGACTACCTTCGGGTTTTGCTTTTCTTTTCCTTTTTCTTCTGTGTCTTCACATATTGTTGATACTGAGCACCGAAAGTGGTTTGTAAGTGCCCAGCAGAGAGGAAAAGGGTCAATTCTGAATTTGCCTTTGAAAGGTACAAGCAGTATCTTACCAACTTCACAAAAACATCCTAAGTGATATGGAAGAGACCAAACAACAGCCAGGGGATCTGATTTGGCAGTCTTTGAAGTAGTTCAGCTTCTACATATATTCATCACTAAGCTTAGTCATACATCTTTTGTGGACCACACTAATTTGTTAAGAGTCTCTCATAGAGCTTAGGCAACGTCAGCACTTTATAGTGGATTTTCTTAAACCAATAACATATAGAGAGCCCTTACTAAAAGAGCAGAAAACTGCTCATGAAAACTTTGGGGGAAAAAATGTAACTCCAATTACTTTATGCTAAGCACTGAAGATATTTCAGAAATCTGTGCTTGTGTAGAACTGGCTGGAAAATAGACTGCTGATTTATACTTGTTTGCTGCTGCTGCTGGGGTGCAACATTTCAGTGAAATTTGTGGCCAAAATTTAAGATTTGTAAAGTTTCAACCACCTTAGAAAGAAGGTAACTCTGTGAATAAGCATCTTTAAACTGCAAGATCCTGTAATAGTTCTGCCTGTGCATGTGTATAGCACAGAACTGAGATAAAACATCACTGAGTGGTATGTCTGCACAAAGGTATTGATTTGTGGCCAGTGTTCTGACAACATGAAGGTGTAAGATTTTTGCAGACAGCATTGTTTTTCAGAATTTGAGTTAAACAATGTTATTGCCAAGAAGCAATCATGACCCTTCTTGGAAGAGTTCATAAAAGAGACCAGTGTCTAAACCAAAGTGGAAAATGCTACTCTCATCTCCTCATTTTCCCAAGTGTGTACTGGAAACAGTCCAATTATACCTTCTTCTTGTTCATTGGAAGAAAAGCTTAAAAATGTAAATTTGATAAATCACAAGCTGCTCTAAATGTCTCCCACTAGGGCCATGCACATGGACAGTTAGGAGACAGTCCAGCAGGAGAACAGTTAAGATTTCTTTAACTGTGTGCACTCTCTGTCACTGGCCAATTGCTCTCACCACAGTGTTATCCCTTATTACATTGATGCATTATATTCTGAAGAAAATATTGCAGTATTCTGTCAATACAGCACATGCCTTCAAACTCAGTGTATTGTTTTGGTAAATAAAGTACATAAAGACTCACCCCTTTTCCATTTGAGCTCAAATTGATTTTTTCATTGATTCCTCTGAATTTCCAATAGTACTTCATTGCAGTCACTCAACCTACAACACATATTTTGAGATAAAATTAAAATTGAGACTAAAAAAATCTTGAGCGACCTTCTTGTCACCTACAAATAATTACATCTTTTTAAGTTTTAGTGGATCATTTTATGAAAAAATTGACTGTTTTGCATGCAAGTTACTTCATCAGAATCTTCAGAGTTAAACTCATTTTATTTTGCATTTAAAAACCCAGAGCTGAACTTACATAGCTATTTCTGCAGCATACTTCACACTTACTTATAGAAAAAACAAATGTAGTTAATTGCAAATTATGCCATTGCCAGGAAAGCAAAATAAAACAAAGTTGTTTTTTTCAAAAAAGCCTTCACAAAGTCTGTAGTTTTTTTAGAATTCAGTGTACATGAATATTATACCTCAATGCTGTAGACTCTGCAAAACCCAAAGACTTTCCAATTAGGGAAGGAGTTCAGAACTCAAATATTTTACAGGATAACACTTAAAAATTTGTTTTAAAAAAGAGAGCTATAAAGACGGTAGTATTTAAAATCCTTAACAAATTAACAAAGAGCCATCACACCATAAACAGAGTATTCCAGGCAATACACAACACTTTGAAGACACTAGTAATGCTGGTCAATGCTGAACACAAAATATAATCCTAAATCTGGGAGTCAAAGAGACCTCCCAGTTGTAGGCTATATTGTCAGAGTCATCCTTTGGTGTGATGGATAGCTGCAGTTATCAGCTGGATTACTAATTTGCAGCCTGGTGGAGGCCTTGGCTTGGGCAAACAGAAAGACTGGCTCTGCAACTGAAGAAAAGGCTTCAGAGACCAAAAAAGCAACAGGATTCTTGGGACAAGAAGTAAAACAAACAAAACAACAGAGATAGGAATGAGATCAAAAGGTCTAAACAGAAGTACAAGATGAAACAAGAACAGACGTCTGGACAGCAGCCACATTTCTGCAAAACAGTTCTTAGCAGGCAGTGGAGGGAGGCTCTACCCACATTTGTATGATGAAGTCACTGTCACAGCTGCAGAGTTAGACCCAGAAAAAATGGCAAGTAGAGAGCTAGGGTGTGGGAGGCAGGGAGACAAAGAGATTGTGCCATGTTTTGTGATATAGTTGTAGGCAGCCAGATGTACAATCCATTCAATTCAAGCAAGAGCTGCAGGCATCTGTCAAAGCAACACCTCCCCCATGGAGCTTCCTCCTATCTGGCTGACGGATGACTTCAGCGTTGCCAAACATATTTGTTCATCAGTAGAAGGGCAGCACCAAAAGCCATTCCTTATTAACCTCCTCAAAAAATTTTATCAAAACCCATTTCCAAAAACATGTGGGGTAGTATAATCTAGACCACAAATAATTTTTCTTCCCAGATGTCCAGTGTTCTTTTTGTCTGTCATTTTAGCAACAGAACACAAGACTTCCTGAATAAATCTGAACAACCCAAAATAAAATCAAAATCTGAGGTATCTGGGCAAAATATTTTAATTTCACAAAATCAGCAGAAATGTGAAGTGTCAAGCTCTCTTTAATGTTAGAGAAGGAAGTAGAACAGGCTCCTTTCCTGATCTACAAGGGAAATTTTCATCCTCTAGTCTTACAAATTCTCTGTGGCTGTTACCATGGAGAATTAAGAGGATAATTTCACAACATGATTCCCATACAGATACACAGAGAGTCAAAAACATAATGGAAAAAAAACCTCCAACACTGAAGATATGACAAATTATATTGATTACCAGACTATATGTATACCTGGACTGTCTGTATATTTGATCCTGATGTTTAAATGACATTGATAAAAGCAGTTTAGTTTAAGGTGGTCAAGATAACAAATCCAAAACATTTGTAACCTTTCTGGGAATCAGGTTTGAGAGGGTGTATAATCCATCAAACTATTTGATTCTTTTTCATTATTGTAAGGAGAAAAAAAAAAGATAATTCCTATTTGTCTATTCTGAAAATAATAAGGCAAAATAAAGGTTTGGCTCTAAGAATATATCCCAAGAGGCATTTGGAGCAATTTTCCTTAAAAAGGACAGTCATGCAAGGGATTATAAATCATTGCTTCCCTAAATTCTCCCACTGAGACAATATTCTTTCAGCAACCTCACATGTTCTTGATCATATTTGAAGCTTTAGTGGCATTGACTGCTCTCGTTTTTTGGGGGATTAACCTGATTTCAATGAGGTGAGCTGGTGCCCTGCAAGCTTAGAGCACAGAGCCTGAAATGTATTTCAGGACAATTATAACTTCAGTCCATAACTACACAACTCTGAAGTGTCATAGTATTTTGTTCCACAGAGGACAAGTTTTTAGACTAGTCATCACTAGGCAATGGGTCAGAAGTATGTTTATCTCCCTGAAGTGTTCAAGCTTTCCAAACAAGAGAAATTGATAATTTGGGTTTCTGAATGAGGCTTAGCTTCCTTGGAAGCTGATCTATGAAAGCCTATCGCCATGGGGTGTGCTTTCAAAGGGTCACATGGGGGTTTAACAGTGTGTTTTCCATGTACTATTCAAGAGCAAAGGCCTGTCACTGCATTCTCAATTGAGGAGTGTTAGGTAAGAGCGAGAAGTAAACATATGTAAGTACATACCCACAAAAAGATTTTTTTTTTTTTGCTTTGTTCCTTCATATATTATGTCCAATTTTTTTTTTCAATTTTCCAGAGACATTCATATCCATTGGCTGTAAAGGAACCAATTCTGTCTCAGGAAAGGGATCTGATCGGGGTGGGTAATGTCTTGGGGGCATTCCTTCTCCACTCCTAGACAATTTAGTGAGTAATCTATAATTAAAATGACTGTTGCTTTAGGTATCTAAAAACATTTCCACATATGTATGTCACATTGCCTCAGACATATGACAGTGGCCACGTATTCCGTGATTACAGATAGACCTTTTCGCATACACTCTAATATTTTAAACATGACACTTTGTATGAATTTTCTTTCTTTTTTTTTTTTTAGCTTTAGTTTGGTAAGAGAAAGACTACTGTGAAACAAGAATGATAGCCACTCCTATGACAGAAAAAAAATTGTGTTAGTAAACTAAATCTAATTTATATTCTTTGTTCCTCAGTTTAGATTGTTGAAAATGTTCATACAGCCCATGATAAATACAAATCTGTCTTTGCCCAATTTTTACAAACTGGAACACAAAGGTGGTACTTACATCAAGACCTGGAAGGCTTATTAAATGAGGGGTTTATATTGAAATCTTTCTGTATTCTTACACACTGAATTTCTGGATGTTCTGTAACCTTTTTTGTTAGAAGTGTAGATTGTTTATGTAGGAGATCAAAAGCTTTTCAAAAAATGTGTTCTCATGTTTATTGACATGATTAGTCCTCCTGATTCCAGCAGAGAATATTTTAGAGCCAACCTTTAGGAATTTGTATTTGTTCTTAACTAAAGCATTTCATATCTGTAATGCCTAAGTGTATTTTGTGGGATAAGAGCTTCCAGATCAAGTTCTCCATTCTGGCTTTCCTTTAATGAACTCTAAATCATATTCTTATATGTAATAAAAACATACATTCGCCAACAACAACAAAAATAATTAGAAAAAAATGGAAACAACTTATTACATTTTTGAGCGACTTCTCAGGCAGATCAATTTCCTGGATAATATACATATTAAAAAAGAAAAAATACTTTAAAAGGGAGTAAAAGAGAAAGGAAACCAAATGCAAAGAAACCATAAAATTACTGTAAACCTTTTTATATGGTAATTTGCAACAAAATGAGTAGCAGTTCCACTTAGGTAGTGTTCTTCACAAAAGGTGAAGACAGGTCACTAGTATACATCCTTATGAAGACTAATGAACAGGGTTATTTCAAAAAAAAAAGTGAGTAAAATCAGAACATATCTCACAATATTCTAGTGCTTACCACAGTGACAGACTTTCCTACTCATAATCAAGCAGATTTGCAGCCCAGACTTTGAGTTACATCCCAGTTTGGGCCATGAGGAATGTAAGGGGGTGTATGTTGTTACTCCACCCTCTAGCCCACAACTTCCTTGTGAGAAAAAAAAAAGAGACAAAATCAAAAAACACCCTCATATTAAGGTTAAAAGGAAGAGACAAATGTTTTATGAGTAAATACATTCTCCATTTGTTTTGTTCATCTTCTTCAACATTCTTTCATTAATTGGCATGCTAGCAAGCAAATTCTGTATTTCTCACCTTCTTCTAGGTAACAAGACATTCTGAACAGAAAAGCCTTAAGAACTTTTATTACCGATGTTCAAATTAAGCATATCTTCAAATGGTTTGCTTTATAGTTCGAGAGTGCTAAAAACAGTAAGGGTTCAGGCACTACTGCAGTTTAGAAAAAGTTTCTGAACTTCAGTTCAGCTGTGATAACAAACTTTTTGTGTTCTTTATCGATAGCAAATTCAAGGAAGAAGAGAGACAGGCACTGATCTCTGTGGTGACCAGTGACAGGATCCAAGGGAATGGCCTGAAGTTATGTCAGTAGAGTTTAGGTCAGATATTAGAAAAAGGTTCTTCACCCAGAGGGTGGATGGGCACTGAACAGGCTCCCCAGGGAAGCAGTCACAGCTCCAAGCCTGACAGAGCTGATGTGGCTCTTGGGGATGGTCCTGTGCAGGTGTAAATGTTGGACTCAATTATCCTTGTAGGTTGCTTCCAACTCAGCATGTTCTGTGATTTTTTGATTCTGTGAAGGTAATTTTGAGTCAACCCAGGGCTGAAGAAAGTCAGATTAAGTTAAACTACTTCCCTTTTCTCTCAGACTGAGAGTGTGCTCTTGAAAAGTCCATGTGCAGTAACTCAGTTGTGCTTTTGAGACATGAGAACATACCCGAGGGCTTTGATTACAATGTTGTTTCTTGCAAAACAATCACTAGGGAATAAATTTTAGAAAGAGGCAAGATCTTCTTGGTATGCAGAACAAAATTTCAATGATGTTTTAACAAGATATTAGGCAACAAACATGAGTGGTGTGCATGAGCTATTTATATTTAAAATACCAAAGGGTAGCTAGATGTGAGGGTACTCTGCAACCTGACAGCTAATTAAACCTACAATCCATATAAGAAGAACATCACACCACCATAATTAGTTTACCAGCTGGTGAATCAGAATAGCAGATCCTTTATATAATAATAAGGGATAATAATTCCTATAACAATCCTTTATATCGTTTCTACTGTAAGCAGAAGACAGCAAACATGATCTGTTTTCTTAAAAGTTTATGACTATCTTGTACAATAAAAATTAAGGTAATCACATGAATAGCATCCACCAGCTCTTAAAAAGCATCAACATCCATTTCTTTCAGATGTTGCTTGCACATAGAACGAAGGCCATTCCTGACTTAAATGTCATGGAACCTATAAGACTTGCAAGATCAAAAAATCATGTATGTGCTTAAGCTAAGCAGAGGACCAGTGAGAGAGCACCAGAATTAACACACTCAAGACTAACATCTACATTGCAATTCACTATCACATACGTGATTACATTCCTTCTCAATTCTGCTGCATCTCTCCATTTCAGTTGATTAACTCATCTTCATCAAGACTGGATTCTTGGCTCTACCACACACTGGAAAAGAAATCACTTATTTAACAGCTGCTGAGAAAGATTAAAATGTTTAGAGCAAGACTATGAAATTAACTGGTTTTTTAGTGTCAATTACAAATGGACCCTTGCCCTGAAGAAAACTATCAACTCGGTTTCTGTTTCACATGGGATAATAAAACCCATAGTAAACCTGACCTCCTGAAGTTAGTTTATCTTAAATTATAATTTGAATCTTTAATGACAGAAGCAGTTAAAGGAAGTAGCTATTAGCTGTTATTCACTTTATATGCTGAGTACACTTTGGAAAAATTCTACACCATATGATTACATAAACCAAAATATAGATGGTGTGTCCATATGTTTTCATAATTATATTCAGTTTATTATCAAGATTTCAAGTAGGATGATATATTCTCCTCAAAATGGGGTTTCTTAGATCTTAAAGTAACTCCTTATGAACTTAAGTTAAAGACACACTCAGCTTTTGCATTGAAACCATTTAATGTGTGTTTAAACGATTTGATTTTAGTGGATTAAAAAGAGAAATTGTCATAGGACTAGGTGCAGTCATATTCCTCAGTTACTGCCCCAGTACTGTTTCTCCTTCCAAGAAAATAATTTTGTCCTTTAGGAATGGTAGATACAGCCAGATCATCCCTGACTTGGGGTTATTTAGAAATGATGATGAATATGAGTATTTTTCAGCTAACTAACTACTAAAGGAGAAAAAATATATACGCCAAACCACCAGTGAAACATGTCTATTAGTAAGTATCTAACTCCAAGACTCTCATCTTAGCTGGAAAGGAAAAAAATGATTGGGAGGTATTACACAAGATTACGTGTCAGGCTGCACGTATTTTGAGAGCAAGAGTGATGAGAGAAAGCATGTGTGGGGGATAGGAGTGAGAGAAATCGGAAAAGATGAGGCTGCATGTTGCAAATCATGGTTTGGGGCATGAAGCAGACTTCTGAAAGACATTCTCAATGTTGCAGTTTAGTTTTTCTCCCCACTATCAACCCAAATTTACAAGACAAAAGCTCAAAGGAAAGATGGTCCTTTGAGAGGGGTTCAGTGCCCTAGTGTGCTGTGTTCCCTCTGTCAGCCATTCAGTTTCTCTGGTCTTCCTTTCCCTTACAAGCATAACAGTGTTTTCTCTTTTGCTCTTGTTTATTTTATTTGTTTAAGAGCAAGAATTACGAATTCCAACAGGTAGCCCAGTAAAAAAATAGCCTCACTACAACTAGAATGTGGATCCAAACAAGTACAAAGTAGACAGGGGGAAATAGATGTGTGTGCGCTTGTTTAATGATTTTAAGATGACGTGATAGATCACTTGATTAATATATTTGATTATTTCTGGGGAAAGATCACATTGTGTGCATGCTTGTTTTTTAATTCTTTCTCTGACGTTAGAATCTTAAAATCTTAGAAAACCTGAGTTGAAAAGGACACACAGGAATGATGAAAGGCCAAATCCTGGCCCTGCACAGAACACCACCAAGAATCACAACATGTACCTGAGACCATTGTCCAATTGCTTCTTGAACTCTGGGTGGCTTTTTGCTGTGACCGCTCCCCTGACACAGCTTCATGTCATTCCCTTGTGTCCTATCACTGGTCACCAGAGAGAAGAGATCAGTTCCTGTCCCTGCACTTCCCCTCGTGAGGAAGCTGAAAACCACAATGTCTCCCCTAAGTCTCCTCTTCTCCAGGCTGGAAGAAGCCAAGTGACCTCAGCCACTGTTCAAAGTGCTTCCCTTCAGTCCCCTCACCCCTCATTCCCCATCACTGTGGGACATCCAAATTAGAAAGGTGTGGAGACAGCAATGTTGATGCCCTGCCATGATCTCTTTGGCATTCCTTTTCCAGCCTTGGGGTCCCTGGAGTTGTAGGCTCTGTTGCTCTCTGAAACCTAACTCTAACCCTAATGGCATCTTAGCATTGTGACTGAGGTCCCCATCACCATGGGAGGCACAGATTATAAAAGTGTGAAGGCAGCAGAGTTTATGCCCTGCCATGATCCCCTTGGCATGCTTTTTCCAGCCCCAGTGTATCTCGTGTTTTAGGCTTTCTATCTTTCTGAAAAATAACTCTAACCTTAAAGGAAGCTTGGCACTTCTGTTATTGGATTAGATGAACCTCTGGTCATCTCCAATAGTGCACTTTTTCAGGTCTTTAGTTTGGGCTTGTAACTGCTACCTGAATTGCAGTTATAAGTATGTGCATAATGTATAGTACCTGTTTGCACATAATCTGTATATCCTATATAAAGCCACATCACTTTGAAAAAAATAATTGCTATATTATTAATACTGTGCTGTATTATCATTACATTCTTTTCATATAAGGGGGGAAGGTGGGGGAGAGGTCTATGTAAGACTCCATTATTTGGTACAAATATTTTTCTACAGAATTTGTCAATGATAAAAAAGAGTAACATAAGAAAATTGAAGTTGTAGTACCAGAAGGACATCACCAGCCACAAGAACAGAGCTGTGTTAGCTTTCTATGCAACACTCATTTAAGTTGGTAGTCAAAGGCCTTAAGAAAGCCTTTGTCTTAAAAAGCCCCAGGAAACCCACCAGAAGATGAATGCCAGCCCATGCAGGATGCTAACATGCCATGCAACAAAAACAGGCTACTGACTTGTAATTGGTGCTATTCAAAAGTTATTAAAGAGATATTGGATTGTTTCCTTAACAGAATTACCCAGACAAACTTCTCTCACAGCCAGCCACCCTACTCCCCCAGATATCTCTTCACATATAGACAGACACTGTCTGAATCTTATAATTCTCACCAGAGAGGATGAGGAGGCCATGTGTGACAGCTCTGGTTTGTCACCTGTAATGATGACATCATCTGGAGGCCTAAGTAGAATCTTAAAATGTGCATCTCAGGGCAAAAGGCTAAAAAGGTAAAATGATATGAGGTTGCCAGATATTTTATTTTATTAATTTTTAATTGTCATTTTTCCAGATAATGAGCTAGGTGTGTGAACATACTGAAAAAGGTGCCAGTATTGTCTGGATACTGAAGTTCACAATGCCACAGTGTCTAGAATCACAAAAGAAGCTGCAACCCTCTGTGACTACATGAGGGTTTGCATTAATTCTCCTCTCCTTCTGTTCAAAGGCAGTGCTGGAATTTCTGTAGGGTTTAAGGAGTCCTGTTTCTCCATTTTGAGCTCACTAAAGGCCTTGCACACACACAAGTGTGCAGAGTCGTGTGTATACACACAAGTATCGCTAGTGATAAAAGCAAAAAAAGAGGAAATCTTGAACTGGCACAGTTCAGCCTCTTGATGTTATTTACTTGCCTGTTACTTGCAGGCTTTTGTATGTATTCCTTTTAAATTGATTGAATAGTTCTGGTTTGACTCTAATGATAGCAATTTATGAAACTTATTTTAAAAAATCAAAAATGTAATTTGGCTTTTTATTTAAGAAAATGAGTTTTATATAAGCCCTTGGACTGCTTTTCTTACTCAGTTAAAAAATTTTTAGCACCATTTAAGCATGGTAACAGGAAGAAAATAATTTACTGCTATGACCAAAAGTCTTAAAACGTCATAACCAACTGTTTCATAACCTCAAGGACTTTCAGGAGAGATAAAAAGACAGCAGAAACCCTTTCCTTCATTCCTTTTCCACTCCTCCTTGCCCTCCTTCCCCCTTCTTCTGCCAGAAGCAGCCAATATGTGCAAAGTATTGTAGCACCTGCAACAAAAATTTTCTAATTTCAAAAATATTAGTTTTTCTCTGTTAGCTTGTGTATCTGCTGTAATGTTGCCATTTTTCTTGCTAAATGAACTCTGCATCCTGAACATACCTGGATGTGCCTAAACTTTGTTCAGTGTTTTGACTGAGAATGTTCTTTTTCTGCATTCCTGTTGCTTCAAGTTCTCAGAGGAGAAACTTAACTCTGCCACTAAACAAAGACCTTTTGATGTTTTTTCTAAGCTGTTGCTGAGTGATTTTTGCATGTTTACCATTAAGCAAACCTACAGAAACTGTATCAGCATTGTAAAGCTCCCTGGTATGACACAGTGTAATGACAGGGGAGGAAAAATTGCCAACTATAAGAAGACAATGATTTTCTCACCAATTCAGTCACCCATGTGATGATTATAACAACGCATGAAACCCAAGATATTTCAGTGTGCTGATACTTTTTCTTCCATTTCTTCTGGTTAAGTTCTTTTCCATGAATTCATCCCATTTTTTTAGTTTATTGGAAAAAAAAGATAAATATTTGGTGAATATGTTTTTTACAAAGAAAAATAATCATACTTTTTATGTCATCAGAAGAGAGACAGAAAATGGCTCATTATGCAAGTAATGTTTTTCTTCTTTTATGGTTACTAAAGAATTGAATTTGGAAAGGAAAAAAAAATTAAAGCAACTTAGTACCCTAACAGTTTAGTTAATAATATCATGTGTACTCTGCATGATAAGCAGTCCAAGGAAATGGCTATATTGAAACAGATAAAGTGAACATATAAGTGATGTTTGAAAGTAGAGCTGCTCTGATGGCAGAAAACATCTTCTAAGCATTTTCAGTGGTATTTTTTTTTTCTTTTTTCATCAAAGTATTCCTTCAAAACTTTTGGAGCTTTGTTTAGTTATTTCTCATGTTTTATTTCCAGCATTTGAAAGTTGATGGAGAAAAGGCTGCACTTGTTAAAAATCTTTGAAATATTTTTTTTTTCAGTGAACTAGTCACTATAGGGAAAAAAATCAAATTTGAATCCAATTATGTTAATAAAAAATTACCCTTATTTGTTTTCAGCTGGTCCTGGATGATTTTATCAGTATTCCAAATCTTTATGCTGTTTTAAACCTTCTGCTTCTCAGTCCCACAATTACTATAATGATTTCATTACCACAGTGAGTATCAGTGACCTACATCATAGTTTAGGATGGCATGGACATTTACTTTTAAATTAGCATTCACTGACTAGTTTAGGAATGAGACTCCTGGACTGAATGACAATGATTCCTACCCTAGATGATTAGAAGTTCTCTTTGCAAATTCAAACTTTTCACTACAGAAGTGTAAGTATCCTAGGCACTTTCTGCACTTTACTTTGAGCCTGAATAACCTGTTCCATAGTTGTGTAGGTCAGTTTAACAAACCTATGTCTCATTTATACTGTTTCTGAAGCACTGACTCACTAACCAGTTTTTTGGTTGTTGTTGTGTTGTTTTGTTTGGTTTGGTTTGGTTTGTTGGTTTTTTTTTGTTTTTTGTTTTTGTTTTTGTTTTTTTCTGAAAGCCTGCCTTTTCTACCAATACACTTAGTAGACTGGAAAATTTTAACCCCAGCCAAAAAAATTAAGAACTTCACCGCTGTTTTTGCACTTACTTGTAACACAGACAGGCACTGTGACACATAAGAAATGCTTAAGAAAAAACCTCATATAGTAAATACAATTCAAAACATTCCAATAAAGAAATCCTAGTTCATGCCCAACATTTCATTCCCCCACCGGGAGTGATTACTCTTAACAGCTTCATTTCTTGAGAAAGAGAAGTGATTGCCTCCTTTTTTTACAAGGTACAAATGAAAAGCATAGTCTTCAGTCTCTATTTTATTTCAGAAGATATCTAAGATAACACTTGAGCTTTAAAATGTAAATTAAGTAGAAATTATGTCTAAATTTTTGAGTAAATTAGATAGGTAGATAGGTAGATAGGTAGGTAGGTAGGTAGGTAGGTAGGTAGGTAGGTAGGTAGATAGATAGATAGATAGATAGATAGATAGACAGATAGATAGATAGAAAGATAGAAACTCAAAACAAAACAAACCCTATGTCTCCTATATCATTCAATCTTCTGAATGTAGGTAGGACACTGACATTGTGCTAATAATGACTTTTGCCTACAATCTAAAAGAACACCAGTCTCCTTCCAGCAGCCAGACAGAAGCTTCACCACAAACCAGATCACCCTTCCTAGCCTGCATACCTACTTATGAACAAGACAGCCTACTTGCTGGAGGTGAAATTCTCTTTATTGATCGTAAAGAGTACTTAAGACATTCATTGCAGCAACCTAAAGGGTGGAGACAACCTGGAGCAACTAGGTCAAATCATAATGAACATTGTGTCTTGAAAGGAAGAGAATGGTGATATTTTATACACAAGATGAGATTCTGGGGGTTTTGCTGAAATAAATTCTTAAAAATCAGGTAAAATGTCTAAATAAAAAAAAAATAAACACCCCTTCCCTCCTATATTTCTAGAAAATTAAAAGTCACTTATAATCAATTTTAGCAAACCCTGTTTGTCTGTTTGTCTTGCCAAGGATTTATGTTTATTATCTCTATGTTTATTACTGGAGAGGAAAATATGTTTCAAAGGACTGAAAAAACACAAACCGTCATGCAAAAAATATTAATCTTCACCTTGTCTTAGTGATGACAGACTATTTTGTTTCATTTATTTCCACCTTTAGAAATCTGTGCAAGTCTACTCTTGCTTACAGCACTGAATTCATTATTTTTTGCTTCCCCCTTGCTCCTTACTCATACCAAATATCACCTCTTCCTAAATATCACCTTTGAACCACAGTTTTCTGGTGTTTGGGGATTTAATTCTTACCACCTCTCTTTACAGTTAAATTCTGGAGTCACAGAAGACAATGACAAATTTCACATCAACTCAATAGGTATTTCACCCTGGTTGTTTTGATTTTTTGATCTGCTGAGTAGTCCTGCTTTTTTTTTTCCCTTTTTTTTCTTTTTCTTCTTCTTTTTTTTTTTTTTCCCAAAAAACTCTTTTTAAAACCACAGTTCTTAGATAACAGTTCCATCCCTCTAACATCACAACCAAGATGTGGCAGCATTGAGGTAAATTCTATGCAAGTAGTACAGATAACTGAGGAATCAAACCATAATTCTGATGTCTTTGTCACCAGCTCCATTTGTTACCCCCAAGGAAATATTTCATTCTGTAGTCCCTCAGTTTCCTCCTTTGTAATATGAAAATTATCTTTCTCAAGATGAAGCCTGGGCAGTTGGTCCAATAAAGATGAACACTGTTTGACTAGTATTGTTGTAACAGGCCAACAGGTACCCAAGGAATCTGACCACTTCATGCTAGGAATGGCCCTAGATTGCATCAGGAGGAAGATAAACCATGACTTGGTCTGATTGGGTTTTATCATGGTTGAACCCAAATCTACACCTATGTTCTTTTTCACAAGTATGCAATTTTAAGAAAACATATATATTTGCCTTCCTATTAAAGACAATGAAAACAATAATTCTAATATCACAAAAATAATAGGGATAAATAATATCATTAAAATATATGTATAAGAAATATCAATTAGGTCCTGTAAAATGTATTTTAAAAATCCTCTTTGTCTATCTCTTTTTACATATTGTGGTACAAATTATCCCAAAGGATCTCTAGAATAAAAAATAAGACCCAAGTTTATAGCTCTAATGTGTTCTAACTTGCAGTGCAATTCTGTAGAATTTGATTATGTTTACCAGCAGCTTTGCTTCTTCTTCAAAGCGAAGTTATCAAAACACAGAGAATTCAAAAGTTGTCAGGTCCTGACTATTGGTCTTTGTCCCTTAGCTTGGTAGTTAATTTACATACATTTTGGCAAAAGAAATCTGATGAGAAATTAAATAAATGATTATGCTCTCATAATACATAAATCAATTCCATTCTTTATTAGAAATCTTTTACAAAGAGTATTAGATAATTAAGCTGTTATACAGTAACTCATGCATATCAAATACCTCAGCCAAGAAGGTTAATTGAAGCTCCCTCTTCATCATTGTAAATGTCTTCAAACTGCTTTGACTGGGTCAAGTTGAAACAAAATAGGTAGGCTCTAAGAAATGCTCTGAACAAATTAGTGACAGGAAAAAAAATGAAAGGGAATAAAGTATTTCTTTGCATATTCTGATTTTTAAAAGAATATTACACAGTTAAATCCCTTTAACTAGTACATCCTTATAAAAATATAGGGAAAAAAATCAATTTGTCTCAGTAGATACCATTAAGCAAAAATATCCCACTAAGCACTAAACACTGAACTTCGTAGATACACCGTTCTTTTCCTTTCAATATTTAAGATATATCCAGTTTCATTAGTATTTATTACTTTCTTGTGCTTGTCCACATTTTTAGTGCAACATCTTGACAAGCATAAGTTGGGTAAAATGTAAAAAATTAACTCAATGGAGACAGACATTCGTGTTCCTACAAGTTACAATCTCAGGTTTTCCTACAAAATGAGTAACTTAAAAAAACTGTGAAGATAGAAATTGAAGGAAAGACAAATAACATTACTGTTACTCCACAGTAAGAGGTCTTAAGCATTGGTTTTTACAATATCCACTGGATATACACTGTCCATTTTAGTTGATTGTCTTCTTTGCTGATATTGTAGGGAGACAGCAAGGAAAGACTTTACAGTATTGCCTTGGGGAGGGAGGGGACTGGTGTTGCTTTTTCAGTTTTAATTAAACTTGGATTATTCTTTTAAAATACACTAATTTAAAACGTACATATCCTACAGAACACACTCCCATTAACTTCAGGTCTTCTCTAATTGAGCTGCTTCATTTCACAGGTTCCCAGCCCGCTTCCTAAAGTACTCTTTATTCATTTTTGTATGATGGTGTAAAAGAATCCCTAACTACTGAACCATGATATAGTCTTTCACTACAACCAGTTTGCGAGGTAGAAAGCTCTAAATAATTATCAAAGTATAATGAACATTGCTACTAAATGCTAACTAAATGCCTCATTGGAAAATTTGAAAGGCATTAATTCAGACAACAGTTTCTCTTTATCTCCTATATTTCCTGGTTCTAATTCTCCTTTTTTATTTATTAGTAAAGCAATTTGCATGAAAGAAGCATCTTTGTTTCTTCAATATTCATTTCCTTTTTCTCATTGAGAGTATCATTCTGCTTCATTGAAAACAATGGCAATTTTACTGGTTGTCTGTGGGGAAAGCAGTTCTGATAGTGAGACTACGTGGCTGTCTCCAGGTCCTGTTGAAGCCAGCCACCAGGTAACAGCTTTCAGAATCCTTTCAGATAAGAATCCCTGAAGTGCAACTTCCTTTGTGCAACTTTAATGATTTGCTATTGCAGGAATGCTGATTACTTCATCAGGGATTATGACTTTATGCAAAGAGTAAACAGCAAGAGTAGGTGGATTTCTAAGTCCACCCCCTTCCACAACCCTCTCTTTTTCATGTAAATTGCTGTAGTTATGCCAAATAACAAAAGAAAGCAGAAAATGTATGTCACAGAAAAGCAGAGAACAGAAAAGTAGTTTCCATGCACTACTAACAGTTTAAAATTTGAAACAGCAGACAATGTCTATCCAAGATTAACTGCTCCAAAAAAAAGGCAAGAAAATACAAACCACCACATCTTTATGGTATCAAAATACCTATTTATTAGAATATCAGGATGGGAAAAATCATAATTATCAATTAAAACCTTCTGACACTTAAAAAGTGTTTATGTAAACACATTTCCATCATCTCATTGACTGGTTACATTTACAAAGCCGTTGTTTCCAAGAGGATTTTTTTGCCAGGTTTGTTTGTGAAGATGTGATTTGTTCATCAATAGGGCTGCAAACTTTGTGCATGTGTGCGTGTCTGTAAATTAATCCACCAGGGCCAGAAAATGGAATTTTGATTGGAAGGTCCTGTCAAAGTCTGTCTGAGTGATTGTTGTGCTTTTCATCAGTGTAATCTGTAATCCCCATTTCCATCCATTAGATATAATTCGTTGTCACACACACAGAATCTTCTCTTTCCTGGGTACATCAGGCAGAGAATGATTCTCCACAAGCCATTTACATTCTGTTACGCTTGATATATAGGCTCATGCTCGCAAATTATCCAGTCAGAATCTTCCTTAGAAACACCTGTATTTTGTAGTATAGCTCAGAATTTACTGCTTGTCAAGGGAGCATATGACCTACTATACTGTGTCAATCATGGCCTAAAACCTTTTACTTAGAGCCTTCGAGCTGTTTTTTCACACTGTTAGAGGAAGTCTGACATCTCATAAAATTTAGAAATGAATTTTCACTGCAGGAGAAGTAGAGAAGAGACTGAAAATGCCACAAATTAAGCAAAAGATAATATACTGTGTCTCAGGTCCAGACATGAATGAAGATATTTACAGAGTGTTTTAGTGAAAGCAATGTGCTAGCAACAGATAAGAGTTACTTGTTATTATTCTTTGTAATGCAAATATCCTCTCTGCTTCACCCTCACTTAAAGCTTCAAATCATATATCTGAAGTATGTATGCTACTAGATGCATTATCTTTTAAAATAAAACTCTTTCTTTTCTAATTAGCACTGAAAAACTACTAAAACCAGCTAAAAGAACACCAAATCAATGCTCCTGGACTGCCTATGAGTGTCACCTCTATATGAGAATGGTAGGTAACTAATTTAATTTTATTCAAATTGATTAAGTACAGGATATAAAAGTGCCACAAAACTGTTGGGGCAAATCTTAGCTTGTTAATGTCACAGACTATTCTGAATTGGAAGGAACCCACAAGGATCATTGAGTCCAACTCCTAAGTGAAAGGCCTCTATGGGGACCAAACCCCTGAGCGTGTTATTAGCACCATGGTTTAACCAACTGAGCTGATCTCAGTTTTGATAGCCTTAAAGCAAATGACTATGCTACCTTTAAAAATGAGCAGCAGCTTGTCGTCTCTCAGTTATCTTGCTAAAAAGAAAAATAAAATAATAGAAAGAATCAGGAAGAGATTTGCATTGTTTCAACCCTGCAATTTCATCCTTTATCATGCTGTTCTCTTTCCACACTTCCTGAAAATATGTGCTGCATTCCACTCCCTGAGCAGGGTTGAATATTCAGTGAAGTGATGGCCACATCTTCCTGCCTGCCAAGAACTCCACCACAGTTCAGGGAGTCTTAAAATTATGAAACAGTGAGCAAAGCAGGTACAAAAAATGCACAGATGTTTATGTCAATTATTTTAGGTTTAAGCAATGAGATCTCTAAAGAAGGAGAACAGAGTATAGAACACGTAAATCCATCTTTATGTCATTATTACTCCTCCTCCATGTGGTATTTTTTAATTGTAATACATGCACTGAAATGTTGTGCCTTCAGGTTTTGGCATGTACACCCTCCAGGTGAATACTGGCCATGAGACAGAGGAGTTTTTCTTGTATAGCAAGATGTATTTCTACAATTCAGTTGACTCACCACAGATTGCACAATTAAGTATAAAAGTACAGAGTTGACATTACTGTGATTCATTCAGTCAGTCAGGACATTTGTTACTGATACATGGAAAATAAAGCCACCTCCAGTCTGTCATTTCAATTTCAATACAAGTAAGTTCTGCAGAGATTTATTTTAAAATATTAACATGTGTATATAAGTTGAATTCACCCAGTTAGTGACAGGATAATCATCCCATTTACATACTCAGCAACAAAATAAAAATAATAAGAGGATATTTCAAATGAAAAATTAGTGCCTTCAAAATTTAATTATATATTTTTATAAAAGCTATCTAAAATATATAAAATATAAAATATCTCTAATATCGATGAAAAAATTAACAACACTCCTGAGTCTTATCTAGTTTCCCACAATAGACTTGAAGTTTTTTGTTTNAATTTTCATGCATTAAAAAGTTAATTAATTTATTGGAGAAAATAACATCTGTGCTTATAGTCATTATAAGCTGACACAAAGAAAATTGCTGAGAAAACACTGAGATGAATTTAACATGTTGGATTGCAAGATTTTGTTTGCTGTGTGTCATGTCCAGCTGGATTCATTACAGAGAAAAAGAATCCAGAGTGATGGAATAGATGTCATGGATGAGCAGAATACTCCTTTGGAAATTCATCAAATT
The DNA here is from genome assembly GCA_013396695.1 of Sakesphorus luctuosus. NCBI lineage: Eukaryota > Metazoa > Chordata > Aves > Passeriformes > Thamnophilidae > Sakesphorus > Sakesphorus luctuosus. The sequence continues at coordinate 229,749 of VWZD01012560.1, forward strand.
CAGACATGCCATTAAGCAACATATTGAAGTTCAGGAGGGGTGGTCTGCTTACCAACCTGTGTACTCAAGATCCACTGAAAGCTATGATCACTATTATCTGCATCTTTCAAGACTAATAAAATCTTATACTCTGTAACTTCTTTTTACTCACATATGATAGTTTTGGCACTTCCCTTGTAAATTTCGAACTATGTAAGAGTAGAAGAACGGTCTGTTTAAGAAACAGATGGTCAAAGGATTAATTTCTTATTTCTTTCTGTGGTAGCAGGGAAGTTCAAGTCTCTCCAGAAGGACACAGGTAGAAAGCTAAAAGGGGAGGGAGGGATTTTATTTCAGAGAAAAGAGATCTAAGTTCTTTATAAATTTCAGACTTAATAATATTACCAGCTCAGAGACAAGGTTCTCAAATATTCACAACAAGTTACTTTCTGTAAAGTCCATACTTGGAAGTATAACTCCCACAGAAAGTGAAAATTAGTGGGAGATATTAGTGGGAGCTAAGTACCAACAGAGACTTTGAAAGCTAAACCATCAGTTGCCAATTATTTATCTCATTCTTAGTGAAGCTCTAAATAGCTCATACTGTTTGACATAATCAGATCTATAGCAATGGAAAACACATTTTTCTCCCAAACTGTACACCTTCTTCGTTCAGGCAACTTCACCCAGAGAAGGACAATCATTTTAATGTTTCAGTTGTAATTCTTGGGTCTCCTTTTAGTTACAACTGCAAGAGCACTCTGACTGAAAAACTGATCTGTTGCATTAAATCTGTTTTCTTTTCATACACAATTTAGGCTTAACAACCATAAAAATCAACAGCTTCTAAGTGAATAATCTAAATTTCACCTCTGACTGATCATGACCTCAGAAAATATTTAATGCAGAAAATGTGGAAAGGGGACATATTTGTTCTTCAAAGCACAGATTTAACTCAATAGACTTTTATGATTCTCTGTTGCAAGAGTCAGAACTTGCCATATTTTAGTAAATGAAGTTCAAATATTATAACTAGAAAACATGTGACCCAAAAATGCTAATCTGCTTTTTCTGGATTTTATGGACTTAATCCTCTTCTCCTACAGCTTCAAATTTTGAAAAATTATTTTTTTCTCTGGTTTCCTGGTCCATATTCCTAGGAAAGTACAAATTTAATCTGCACCAAGTTTCCCTTTTAGCTTTACCTCCCTGTAATTTGGATGTCTTCCATGCACTTAGATATTTTTTCTTCTTCACTTCATTTCTTTGTTTCCTTAATTACTGAAAATTAAGTCTTTATAAAAATAAAAAGAAAAATTGTCACTATATCTTATACATATAGAAGTACTGGTACTTCTGCAAGCTCTGAAAAAGCTGTGGGTGACAAGTCTGTTCTCCTTTCAACCTGTCATTTGCTTATGCAGAAGCAAATCCTTTATCTTTTTTTTTCCCCCCAGGGATTACAACCCCTGTCTATTAAACGTGCAAAACCAGAACAACTAGAACACATGTATTTCTCATTTTTACGTGTGAATGTTGAGTATCAAGAACTGATAGCAGTTCAAACCGTTGCTCTGCCATAGCACCATGTAAGAAAGGATCATGGGACAAAAAGTATTTTGTAGTCACTCATCAAAACTAAGATTTCAGTGCTGTACTAACTTGTAGAGAGATTAGTTTTGCTTTTACTAATAAGCCACAGTATTCCTCAGCCATTTTTCAATGTCTTTCTATTTACCAAATTTATTTTTTTAGGATACTTGACAGACAGCATTTTATAATGCTGAGTGTCTTAGGATTTGGATATTGATTTTAAGAAGAATTACATATACAGTTTTTGACTCACAGGAGCAAACCATACCAAATTTTCATCATTTCAATTGTTGCACAAACCTATTCTGCAAAAACTTTTTTCAAAGCTAAGGGAAATATAAATTATATATTCTAATATGCATATATATATTAAAACAGAGGTCAACTATATAGGACCAGAAAGAGAGGGGACAAAATTGTTATCTTTACCAGAAAACTCTCTGAATTTGTACCAAAAGCCTACTGAACTTTGTAAGGGTAGAAAGCATTTTTTAAATGCTGACTTTATCTTCAAGATCCTCAGCTCTTTGGAAACCCTCCATGGTCATGATGAAAGATGGAAATCCTTAGTGAGAGATTCAGGACAGGACCCTGACTGAGGAGTTGTCCAGGTTTGGCCTAGCTTTTTACCCACCTTGGACTGGTCCCCCTTCCCCTTCCCAAAGCCTTCCCAGCAAAGGGGGGGAAAAAAACTGAAAAGAAACAAACTCAGAAGAAACCGAACTGAATAAAAAGAAGAAACTGTATTTTCTAACATTCACAGCCACACTGTATACACAGTATGTAGGATCCCACCCCCAGGGGGGAAAGGGAAAAAGGGAAAAGGTGACTGGTTAACCAGAAAATTAGGAAGAAACAAAACCAAACCAAAAAAACCCAAATGACCCAGACAAACACAATTAGAAACCGCAAGGAAGGGGAACAAGCATGAAACAATCTCACCCAGGACAGGAGAACAACCAACAACAGGAGGGACCAGACTCAAGGCTCTCCCACCAGCTCCCCAGCCAAGGCAGGAAAAAGAAAAAAACTCCTCTCCTGCTACGTGGAAGACCCGTGTGGAATACTTGTAACTTCCTTAGATACAATGGTTACTGAAGAAGCCATGGATCAAACCATTACAGGAGCCCAGTGCCTCCCTGTAAAACTCACTTTCCAAGGAAGGAACGTGAGAAGATTGGCCTCATATGTCTAATTCAAGGGCTTAACAATACTCTCCCAGTATGTCATTCTGCCATAATAAAACATATCTACACCAAGCTCAAAAGCATGGAATTCAAATAGCTCTAACATTTAAATATATTATATATTAAGATTTGGGGAGTAATTTTTTAAAAGAGTACTCTTTACACTAGAAAAACTAGGTTTCAACTTCAATATTTCTCCCATTTTTAAACTGTAATATAGATACTCAAACTTATTACCATAACCGAAGTGTACTGCAGCAAAGATTTCAGGCAAAAATTACAGCTTAGTGTAAGATAAACATATGGTTCAAAGACTGCAGAAGCTTCTTCAAGAGGCCTATCATATTTTTGATTGCTGTCTAATATTCCTTGACTGAAGGCATTGGTTGTACAGGAAAAACAAACAAGAAACATTGTTGTGGTTGCACATGAAAGGGGCCAGAAAATATCCTCTTTAATATTAAAATAATTACAAAGAGTAAAAGTTTCCTCCCTAGAAGATGTCCCATTTGTGCTCTACAGAATTTTCTTGTTACTATCTTTTCTAAAAAGAAACAGTATTATTTGGCATTCCTCTCTGCATTACTCTCTGTGGTCAGATTAATTATGTAGGATAGGAAGTGAAAATTACGAAGCTTGTCATTGTGTCATTATTACATATTGTTTTTAATTTTTTTTCTATTTTACTAGTTTCCTGGAGTAAGGAAAAACCTTATTCATTGAGAAGAGTACTACAGTGGAACTACGTAGAGATCAGTGTCTTACCTTACCCGACACTACAAACACCCAAATTACAATTTCTACTTAGAGGGCTTTGTAACTTTAAAGTATTCCCCTGAAGGGTCTACTTGGTTCTGCTTTTGTCTGGTTTTGATACCATCCAGGTTTCCTTGGATTGGTGCTATAATACAGCAGCAACAAATATCTTCCAAGTCTGGCTGCTTCTTCAGGCACTTTATTATTTTGACTGCAGAGGAGTGATTGCAAATTCAAAGAGCAAGCTTCTTTGGTCATATTTCTCTGGGAGCATTCTGCTTCCCAATCACTGAAGAGCATCTCTTTGTTAGATATTGCTCTTTTAGGTATGATATATCACTACTAGAGATGAATTAACCTTCACTGATGTCTTCTTTAGTGGTGCAAGTCTCACATAGGGTTCGTTCAGAAAAGCAACTTAGTATTTAAGAATCTAGATACTTTTTCGGCTAATATAAAGAGAAATATCTTGATTTGTGGTCACATTTTGCTGGACATCAGTTTATGTTCACATGTGTTGGCCTAGATTTTTCTCTTCGATAAATAAGCCTTAAAACTGACATCTGAGAGTCTTAAAGAACTGTAAGATGTAGAAAGAACAGTGAATTGAGTGCAGATGGCAAAGTTTTAGTAGCAGGGGGGCTGCAAGCTTGGCTTCTGTGAGATGACACCAGGAGCTACCCCCACAATGGATAAAGTCAGTTCCAGTTGGCTCCAAGACAGATCCACTACTGGCCAAAGTTCAACTGATCAATCACACAGTCCAGGATAACAGCTTTAATAAGAGAAAAAGATACTACATGACAACTGTGAGAGAGAAGAGTGAGAAAACATGAAAGAAACAACTATGAAAACACCAAGTTTAGTAATGAAGGAGGAGGAATTGAGAAAGTGGCTTAGTGAGCACCTGACAGCAAACCAAGGTCAACACACTGCAGACCAAATGCAGATTCTCTCTCTGATACTGAATTGAATGTTGTGGAGCTTCATATTTTCACACAGAAGGCCCCTTATGTTCCCACCATTCAGTCAGGCTACTGAGGGCATCTAATATCTTGAGATGGCTTTATAACAAATAATATCCTGTGTCTTGCATGGAATACATCCAGTTTCTTCTCTTGCATGTTGTTTCTAAATACCAAGGTAAAGAAAAGGCATAGGAATTTCGCTTTGGTCATGCAGATAAATGTTGTTATGCCAGGCCAACCTCAGCCCATTTGTACTAGTCTAGGCATCATACTAGGGAGATGTACAACATCCTTGGTTCCTCACTTTAAAACTTCAATTATCTCACAACATACACTAAAAAAAAAAAAAATTCTTTCCTTGAGTATTTTAGGAATCACTAACCAGTTACCGCCCAAAAAATTCTTTTCTTACTCAGGTATTACTTTTCAATTGATAAGAGATTCTCCAATTGTACTTTCTACTCTCCTTACCCTATGATTTCATATTTTTTTTTTTAGTATGTCTCATCCCTTGAAATATTTCTAGTAATAGTATTCCATATTTCATGGAAGACCAAACAGATTTACTGTTATAAAAGATTGACATGTATATAATCTCACTCAGCTGTCCTTTTACACAAAAATCTCTGGAGCGTGCATTTACAATACAGCTTCTCTTACAGATTAGTATTCAAGTTGGAAATCATAGATATGTGCCTAAAAAATAAATAAATCTTTACAGCCTTTCTCTGTTATTTACCTGACAATTTCAGTAATTGGGTTCTGTTCACTCCGACAGAATTTCCATTAAAATTACATGAACTCTTTTATTTCACCAGACTAAGACCACAGCTTTTTTCTTTATTTGAGCATACTGACAAATAATTTCAGTGATAGCTCATTATGTGGAAGAATTCCCTTGTTCTTTCTTTTTGAACCAGATTTTCTCAAAGAATTGTATCAAACCTCCTATTACAGACATCTGTAGCCAGTTTGTTCTTTAGATTACTTTCCAGCTATTTCAGAAATTATTTCTTTAGTTCCTTATTCTCATTATTAATATACTGACTTGATATTTATTAGATATTTCTGTACTGGAGCACTTTCAGATTGCTAGCAGTCTAATTGGGCACACGTCACCCTCCAGAGTTCACTACTCCAAAGGAAACTTTGCTTGCCACTCCTGTGTTTGAGAACAAGCATCTTTGAGAGCTCCCTCCTACAGCTGTGCTGTGCTAGCTTTGCTGTTCTAACTGTGGAGGTATATTGCTTATAACAAATAGATTGTAAAATTTTTATTTCTACAGATTTAGCTTATGCTCTGAATATTTCCGAAGTTGCTCATTCTTTCTTATCACACTTTGAACTCTTTCCCCACAGAGTAAAATACTATCAGACTTAATAGCTGTTGTGACAGTAAACTTTGTTTCAACACCTTTTGGGAATGCACCTCAGGAGCAAAGCATAAGCAAACAGACAGTTTGAAAAAGCCATCTCTTTAAGCAATGGTTGAACAGGAAAAGATGCAAACTTAGTTTTCCTGGAGATACATGCTAATACCCTCCTGTCAATCAAGCTCAGTGAAAGACTTTAAATTAAATACCTTTTCTAGTATTTTCCCATTGTAGGTAGTGGGAAATATTCCCTTCCAATATAGTTATTTAGTTTTTTGGGGTCCCTTCATATGCAAAGGTTATAAATTCAATTCAGTGACAAGCAAGTGTGCATACTTGCTCTTATCTTCGCTGAACCTTTCAAGCTACTTTCCTTAACCTCTGTCTTCAGGTGGATGGAGTACTTTTTTGGTGTGACTTATGGACACGTTGGGCCATTTTAGGTCCATTCTATAGTTTATTAAGAATACTCCTACCCTTAGTAAATTACTTCACTTCTTCTCTTGAAAATTTGACACCATTTTTTAAGCTGTCATACATAGCTTCTGAACCAATGCACTATTTTTTTAATCATACGGCTTCAAACAGTTTATTTGTCAGACTGCTCTTTGCTCATAGAGTTAATCCACACACCAAGTCCATTTAGCTCACAAGAAAATCCTGGGGTTTACCAAGTACTTTCTCCTGTCTTACAGTTAAAGATTTCAGGCTTAAGAAAAGTGGAGGGTTATCGCTTAAATTTTGTTTAAAAGACCTATTTTTTTCTGGGGAATGAGAAGCCAGCTTTCTGTCTGAGATGACGTGTGGGTTTCTGAGCCAGAAGTACATCTATCTGTGGACTCTTTCTGCTGCACCTATAGTTTGTAGGCAGAAAATTAATGACTGTCACCCCTATCTAGTTGTGTCCCAGAGATTATTTCAGTGTTGTAGTTTGGAATTCTTATGTAAATTCTCTCCCCTGCCACTAACTGCCCACGCCAGGAGTTAACAAAAAGAGTCGTTAACTGCTGATTTCTTGGGTGGGGGCAGGTCGTCTCTTTTGTTTTTGGGGACTACACACGGCTGGGGGGAAGGGGGGTTGGGA
>VWZD01012560.1:240780-275113 GCA_013396695.1 Sakesphorus luctuosus
CCACAGGATTTCTTGCGTTAAGGATAACTATACAGTAAGCATACCCAAAGCCCTGGGACCAGGAACACAGATGCTCAGCATCTTATAATTCTCTAGGGCAACAAAATGAATACCCAGTAAAATCTGAGAGGCACTACAAGAACTTGTGGGATTGGACATTTCTGTGAATGAAACATTCCTCTAGTAAGTAGCATTAGCTGAGAAAGTTCTTTCACATATGTGCAGCCAGACAGCAGAAATGCAACACATTCTGAGGGAAGTTAAATTTTCCTGTATTTTAGAATAAGATTTCCCATAGAAATACGTTGCATGTTTATATAGTTTTTAAAAACAAGATGATTGAAGATTAATAATCACAAGTGGGATCAAAAATAACATTCTATGTAATAATTGCATTTTATAGTTGTAGGTTTATAATCCTATCACTATTAAAATTTTTCCTATAGGTTTTGGATACCAACCATTTGTGAGTGTGAGTATCTTAGCTCTAACATTCTCTTCTTACTATAATTAAAAGTGAGAAGTAATTTACATTGTTGACAGAACCTCCAAAAACCCCTTTTCCTTTTGTAGGAAATGCAGTTCCTTCAGCAAGTATGACAAAGTCATTGATATCTAATTCCTCAAGGCTTGAGGGAAGGACAGATATCAAACTAATTATTTTATTGGGTTTGTTCTCCTTTTAAAGGACCATCTCAGTCTCTTAAATTGTCCAATACCAAGCAGAGCCTTTACAGTAATACTACTCTTGCCTATGCTGGCAAGAATACCTCACCAAGTACTAGATTATTCTAATCATAGAATCTTTACCATGTTTCTTAACACTACGTGTTAAAGCCTGTCAGAAGCACAGTCAGCAGATGACAACCAAGCCTATAGAAAGAGCTAAATTCAAGCTTACACAATATGCAAATTCCAACTAAGCTGCAGGACAGTACAAAATTTATGTATGAGTGGATGGGATTACTCCACACATTGCTCTGTTCAGTTCAGTTTCTCTTTCTTCAGTATTTCTGGAAAATACTGTGACACAACATTTTTTTCCCCCCAGATTTATTAGGGGGTAACAAGTCTCTTGAGACTTTCAATCACAATTAGACTCATCAAGTCACTGATATTTTGTTCTAGCAACACTAGCCTCCCTCCATTAGCACTTCCTACTACATTTTACCTAAAACACTTCCTCAAAACCAGTCACTCATCTTCATCCCATAGAACAGCAAGCTCTGCTTCTTATTTTGTGTCTTTTCCTCTTAAGTCATGAGAGATCTCAACATTCCCTCTAAGCATCTGTGATAGTTTCTGACCACAAAAGTTAGCATTTTAGTAACAGCATAGAAATGGTGTCTTAGCAAGTTGTCACACCATCTCTATTGCCTTCATCTGTTAAAAGTAAGGTAAGAGGTTTTGAAACCCATCCTCTTAAACCAAACATATAGATTCACTCCTGCTTCATCACCGTGGCCGTTAAAGGCTGTCTGGCAATTTGCAGTGATTAATTGGGAAATGATTGTAGACTCAAGAACAGTGGGGTTAAAGAATTTGAAGATGACACATGAAATTATGCCCAAAAATGTGTTTTTAATATGAAAGGCACACATAAGAGCTTCTAATGCATGCAGTTACAAGATTAAGGGAAGGCCACCTGCTCTTACCTGCCCATTTTCAGTCATTCATTCCCAGGCATTCTGCTATTGGATTACGAGTCTGTTTCTTCCTTCTACAGAAACAAACTTGACCAATTTGTGTTCTTTATTTCAGATTGCTTTACCCTGGTAATTTATTCCATATGTTTATTACTAAGTATGCAAAGCACAGAAATCCATATTGTGATGTTCTCAGTAGAGCATGTAACTACAGTAAGTACTGAAAGTAGTGTATAACATAACTGAATTCCCCTGTGAAAAACTACTGTGCCAAGATGATGCATGCTAGACAATGCAGTTAACCCCTCCAAAGTGGTACAGTAGGTAAGGCTTTCAAATAAAGTGTCATTTTCTTTTCCCTTTAGGATAAGGAAAGGCTATTTTTCAGGTCTCACAGACGCTTCTTAAGAACTATAATAAAAAGCATCCAATATTCTAGGGTTCAAATGTATTAGGTATAGATGATTTTATAGCTGGATTCAATTGCCTGCTTATGCTTCTCTGCATTCAAAGTTCAGATACCCTGTTTCACTTTGAGTGGTTCCTATAGGGAAGGACAATCCAAACAGTGGTAACTGTAATCTTCACAGACAGTGCTGTCAGCAACTCTGGTTTCACCCTCCCAATTTCCCCTTTTTCCCATTGTGTGTTTCTGGATGCATTTAATCCCCTTTTTGCTCTAAGAATGTCTTTCAACCCATAACTGATCATAAGGGCTTTTCAAAGAACAATTTATTTATGCCAAACATAAGGGAAATTGAAACAAAACCAATTGTAAAAAAACAAAGACATGCTAGACATATAAGGTAAAATTATAGATGATATTTTAACTGGAAGACCTTTATATGACTTAAGAAAAAACATCTGAAGGAAAGTGCAGAGAAAAAGAAAAGAGCATATAAGGTCTGGAGAATGATGTCATGAAAGCGAGAAGAGAAAGCTGAAGAAATGACGAAGCTGACCACTGACAAGGGAAGAGAAAGAGGAAGACAGTGTGCACTAAAAGGAAGGTGAAAAAAAAAGAAAAGAGCAAAGGAGAGAAACTAATATAGATTAAAAAAAAAAAAAAACACAACGAAAATCATGTGGAAGCATATGGCAAGAAAACAGTGAATTGGATTACCATCCTGATGGCCGTTCACTTCAGACCTATAGGTCCTGTGGGAGGGCTTTAGGGGCAATGATTTGCTGCCCGTGCTCCAGCTAGAAGGAGATTGTATCCAGGCTTGGTGTTCCACAGGCGACCACACTGTCTGGTCCACTCACGCACCAGGGACTGCAGGACTGCAGAGCCACCACTCTACCCTATCACTCTGTATGCTGCCCATCACAAGTAAGCTGATGGATATGGATATTCAGCGCTGATGTGAGGGTCCTTGAAGAGAGCCATCACCATGGCTTTTCTGTAGAAATCATCACCCAGCATGAAAAGAGGGTTTCAGTGTATCTCTCCTCTGCTTTGGCCTGTCTACTCACTGTAAAGCAAGGGGAGCAATGTGACCCTTCTGGCAATTTATCCCTGGGGAAAGGCCAGAGCCATGTAGTACTTATTTATTAATTTAAGATATACAGAGTCTCTAAGTCTACTGCTGACCCCCATATGTTTAGATTAATTTAATTCATACCAAATATATAAGCATATTTTTAATCTCACTTAGTTCTGCAGTAGGGAGAGTGAATCCAAAGTTCAGACCCTGTGGATCAGCAAGCAGATAGACTTACTTATTTTACTGTGGCAGTCACTCTAAATATCTGTATTTTCTGAGGTCTCTTATTTCAATAACATATTCAGATTTTATTTGGAAGCAATTGAAAGAGTCCTTCTCTATTAGCAAATCTCATTTTCTTCCCCATAGATGGAAGCAGTTGCTTCCTTAGTAAGACAATAAACCCTCAATCTTTGCTTTAACAGCATAAGCACTCCATATAAATTTTAGGGGGGTTGTCAGTCTATTAGTGAAGCTAAAATATTTTGCAGAAGGAAAGTGAAAACTTACCAGACTATTCATTTTCCCTCCAGAGAAAAAGGTGCTTCATTCATGGGATTTGCATCTTTCTAAATTTTAAATATTTTAACAATGCAAACAACACTATCACCATCTTCATTACATACTCTGAGGATGCTGAAGTTCTGTCAATAACATACCAGGGAAACCACCTTTACTTTTGTGCTAACATCAATGAAAATTTTAAAAATAAATTAATAACTAAACACATATATAAAAAAAATAAATTTACATTTTTTATTTTGAAAATGTTCTAAAAGACCAGTTACCACCAAAGTAAATCACCATTTATGCATGTTTTTGTAATTTTGCAAGCTATAAAATTGCTGGGCTTCCTTAGTTGGTGATCTTGACATTATACAAGGAAGGAGCATTCTCATGCTAATTTACAAACCTAAGCCATTCACAAAAGAAAGCTCCTTGAATAGTGCAAAAGTTGAGTTTGCTAGTGGATTGAAGCAGAGGATGGACAAAAGATGGTTTAAAAGTAGTTTTGCTATTTTGCTATCAAAAATAGTTTTGCTGTTTCAAGTCTGTATGAGTATTTGTCTTGATTTTACCTTCCTTTTAAGTAAAAGCATTTAATTTAGACTACAAGATACTAGATGTCAAATTATGCAAGAAGCATCTTGTGGTAAGTATATCAAGTATAAATATTTGGAGAAATAATAATTACTTGAGTGGTGGGACAGCATGGAATCAACTTTCATTTTGCAGGGGTATCATTTGATATGATAGCTGGCTTTTAAGTGCGTTAATGAATCATGTTTTGCTTTCACGGAAAAGAAGACTTTTTATCAACAGGATTAGAAATAGTCATAATGTCTTATAACAGTAAATCTGCAAAAAAATTTTGAGGTACAAATTTGGTTTATAAGAATCCACCACCACACACTATCATATTTTTTGTTATAAGGATTAGACTACAGAAATTCGAACATATGAGTGGAAGATAAAATGAGTTTATCTTGATACAGTGGATGAAAAATAGTCTATTTTTTATTAACAAACTAATAATGCTACCAAGAAAGATGTAGAAAAACTGTGGAAAAACAGGGTAAATTCGAGGAAGATTCCTCCTCAATTCACTCCACACACTAATCCAACAAAAGGCCTCTGCATCATTTTCTTCCCACCTGACATTTAATCTGATGGGTTTCATGATTATTTGTGCTTCTTAGGTGCTGTGTTGTCCCTTTGTATATGGTAAATTTCAAACTTTTGTACTAATTGGGGAAATAAAGGATTCTTAATGCAGGGAATGAAAAATTTCCAAAAGACTTGAATAAGCATGGGATCAGGTCTATATTAAGGAACTCAGCATGATCAGGTGCAAATCTTATTCACTGACTTCATCGCAATCATTCATGATTAATGGAGTAATTTTCAGAGTGCAAATAACAGCTATTACAAAATAAGACAAAATATTATATTGTATTGTAGGACTTTCCCCTTACCTTCTCCCACATAGAATCATTGAGTCTGGAGAAGACCTCTAAGATCATTGAGTCCAACACCACCATATCACCTAAACTGTAGCACTTAGTGCCACTTCTAGTTGTCTCTTGAATGCTTCCACAGATGGTGACTCCACCACTTTCCTGGGCAGCCAATTCCAGCATTTGACAACTGTTTCAGTGAAGAAAGTCTTCCAACCTGAACCTCCACCAGAGCACCTTGAGATCATTTCTTCTTGTCCTATCACTAGTTGCCTGGGAGAAGAGGCCAACAGCCACCTCACCACAGCCTCCTTTCAGATAGTTATAGAGAGTGATAAGGTCTCCACTGAGCCTCCTTTTCTCCAGGATAAACAACCCCAACCACTCTTCTACATTTTTAGTGTGAAATGGATGTAGTTACTCATTTGTAACAGTCACTAGTACACATTTGGTGCCCACCAGTCCAGTGTGAGTGACTTCAGGATCAAGTCCTCAAATTATATGATGGGCCTAACACTTCTCCCATTGAAATGAGTGAAAAGAATGTATCTTACATCAATGAAAGCAGGTTCTTAACCTGTTTCTTTCACAAAGGAAATATCTTTAAGATAGCAAAGGAACATGCTTTTAAAGGATAGTTTCAGGTTACCTTACATTATGTACAATTTTTGAAGTTGGAAAGGTGATGAAGTGACAAAACAGATGCCACAAAGATGGCACATCTGTATTCTGCTAGAACTGATTTTCAGACAAAACGAGACACTTCAGGGAAAATAAAATACAGAGGCTTAAAGAGATATATCATGCACCTATATATCATGCACAACACATACACAGTCAAATCCAGCTCACCCACTACTTCAGTAGTGCCACTGAAGTTTATAGCGTTAATCATGTAAAGAAGAAAGTAATTTCATGCTATGCATAAACAGGCATAAAAGCTTATAACTGATTTGACATTTATCCTTGGCAGGGAGGATGAGGGGAAGGAAGGATATCTCTTATCAGAGCAGGGCAAGGCTGGAATTCCTGAGGAGAAACACCAAGGAATCTACCAAGAACTTAATTTATTTAAGCCTAATTGTCACTGGAGCTGTAATTCACAATCAGTAACACTGGAAAACCCTGAATCCAATAAACTCCATGTCCCTTTGCAACACTATTGAATCCATTTATGGGCAAAGTAAAAAAAAAACTCAAGACCATAACAGGTGCCATGAATGCTAAGAGCGTTCCATTTGATCCTGCTCCAAAGTCTTTGGATCCAATGTATTGTAAAGTAATGATAATTATTGAACATGTCTGTCCATGCTATTAAAAATGTAACATCAAGCACCTCTCAAATACTTGGAAACAGAACCACAGGACACATTCACTCCTTGCAGTGAGAAGAAAAGGACTCAAGATTAGTGAGATAGTGCTAATCTAGTATCTATGTTGTAGTATTTTATATGGGAAAGAGTTGAGCTTCTTGGATTTGTGCAAAGCAGATCTAAGCTTAAATAGACACCATACTGTAGATTATTTTCTGCATCAGCATGCAGGAATTCTGTGTAACTATTTTATGGGGAAATTATTAAAACAGGAAACTATTTTTTTTAACAGAGGATTTATAATTTGTTTGAATATTCAGTGGGTAGCTCGGAGAACACTGTATATATATATATATATNCAGTGTTTGTAGCATCCCCATGTTTATGCCAGCCCAAACATGTTCAGTAGATCTCTAAAAAATAAGAAAATGAAAACTTGGAGGGCTTTTGCATAGTTCTTCAGGGAGAAGGTGAAATCTTGTCTGCATTCCGTCAACAAAACTCAGGGAGGTGTTAATGACGCCAGAACACAACCATATCAGGAGTATTCCTATTTTTACAGAGAAAGGTAGTGTTCAAAGGAAAGCCTGAGTATGTGAGTGCCAAAATCAGACTTAGGAGTTACTTGAAAGATATTTTTGCTCACAGGCTCAAAATGCCAGCACAGTCAACTGAAGGAAAAAACAAATAGGCTTCAAGAAAGAACAAGTAGACTATCCACAAACAAAATTAACCAGGATCTGGGATATTTTATTCTAAACAAGAGCTAAAACTTACTCTGCACTTTCTGGTAGTAACGTCTGCCTCTTTAAGCTTACAGAAAAAGAAAACCAGACAGCAAACTCTGGTAAGACAAAAATTCATTTACTGTTACAAACAAAGCTTACTGACAGTATAATTTTCCCATTTAAGATTCTTTTTTTCTCACCAATTTTGGCAATATTAAGTAAATATTTAACATCAGTATCTATGTAGGCATCCACTGTTTCTTTTCTAAGGACCATGGAAGAAGAGAATACCATAATTTAAGCACCCAAACCCAGAGATCTGCCACTGAGGAAGAGATCTGAAAGTTGATATAAAGCTGGCACCAGCACAGTAAGCTAGTCATGGGGAATCTCTACGTGGTCACTCACACACTATTTCTGCCTGTGTGTACAAATACAGCAGGAAGAATGCCAGCTCCCCACTCAGAGCTCTTCAGCATCCATATTTTTAATGCAAGTCCTGATTTATTACCTCAATTCTACCTGAGTTCCTTACATAACTAAATGGCTTTGGGATGAAAACTGGCTCATACCTTTCTGGTTTACCAAAAACAACAGATGAAAGTAGAGCATAGTTGAATACATAAATACACCCAGAGTGCATTTTCAGGATCCTCCCTATGGCATTTTTTCCTTGGTAAATGAGCATTCTTTTGAAGCAGTGCTGAACTAGCAAAAAAAATAATAGCTACAGGCTGCAAAGCTATGAGGCCAACAGCAACACAACCATTCAACCACTTAAACTGTTTTCCCACAACAAGAGCACAATATAGATTTGATGGGAAGGGGTTAACACATGACTAGGAATAAGAAGCTTCATGACTATTATGGTGCTCTTCAGTCATGTATGTGTATATTGACTGTTTGAGGGCAGAAGCTTCAAGGGACCTTTTTTTTCTCAAAGACACCAATTACATTGTTTGCTTTTCTAATTATTATGATTTAGTAGAAACTGTCAAAGTGCTCAGCAAGACGCAAAACCCAGATGGAATATACACTTTGCTCTAAAAACCTTGAAATCTACATGAGACAAGCAATGCTGTCCAGACCCATGATGTATTAAATCCCCCCCCAAAAGGCATTAAGGTCAAACATTACAGTGCCTTTTGTTTGTTTGCTTTTAAAACAGCATTTAGGGGGTTGATTAGCACTGTGAAGCCCTAGTGGGGAAAATAAAACTGTAACAAGAGTACACAAAAAGAATAATTTTTCAGTTATTGGGATTTTCTTTTTTTAATCTTTCCCCTCACAGAATATTTTTGAAATTAATTTGGTTTGGGGTTTTTTAGATTATTTTAGCCCAAAATAAATATCTACATATTTTTAAGCATCTCTGCATATATTTCACAGTAAGTCCTGAAAATGTGTCATTTTAATAGACACATGGAATATCTAACTATCAGTAGAAATCAAGCCTGTGCAATCTACAAACATGTAATTTCAGTTAATGCAGACAGAGCAAAAGCTATGGGCTAAGTGTGTGTAACTGTAACAGGAAAGCTCAAGAACGCTAAAGTCACTTACATGATAAGGCAAGCTTGAGGTTTCCTTTGATCCATAAGAGATGAGTTGTAAAACGCACTCCTGTTCACTTCTGTTCCCCTGCTCAGGAATGAAGAATTCCTTTTGCTGCATTATGCATAACATCATCACTAACAAGGTACAAGTGAAGAGCAAGTGGTTCAGATTTCCTACCAGCATACTGAAATAGCAGTGGGACTATAAAATTATTTAGGTACTATATTACACAGCTCTTCTTTAAACACCACTTATGCCATCACATTTGCCAGGAACCTTTCTTTTTTAAGTGTTCTAAATGTAAAGTTTCTGGCATCTGTTCCCTAGAGGCAACTTCAACTAGAATAGTCAGGTTGGTAGAGCAGATGACTATCTGTTCCTTACAAACTACGTCTGATGTACTGTGTAGTGATAAAAAGTTCCTTATCAGTTTGGATTCCAACCGAAAGGCAACTGCCATCCAGATCTTACAGTGAAAGATAATGTGATGTAATTAAAGCTCGTGACCTGCAGATACAGCATGCCAAACATCGCTTGCTTAAGATAGGGCTGGAAATTTTGGTTGTAAATTTACTGTGAAGATTTTTCTAATCTATAAGAAATTCTGTTTAGCCTTTTCCCTTTCCTTGTAGCATTCATAGACTCTCTCTCTCCCTCTCCTTTTGCCTTCTCAGATATGGTAGTGAGACACATTTAAAACACTTCATGAACACAGTCTATATATGACAGTTGTGTTTTTTGCATCCACTTGAGAACTTTCCCAAATTTATTCTAGGCACTTGAAGAATAGCAGTTCAAATACTCAGTAGAGATTTACTCAATTTTAGTAATAAAATTTTAAATCCAATTTCCACTTAGCATACCAAAGCCTCAGACAATTTTTATGTGCAATTGAACTGGGTGAACTGGTAAATTAAATTATGACTGGGGATGTTCTCAAACAGTGGGACACAGTTGACCCTGGGTGTATGTGAGGTAGTATTTTAGTTCAAATCAGGATGCACTACTGGAGCAAATCTCCCAGTAGTTCCCACTTCCTGCACTTTGGTGCACATCATGTTTGGAATGTGCAAAATGAATTCCTTTCAGATAAAAATAAACCTGGAGGAGCAGTCTCAGAGGGCATCTAATGCACTTTGACTGTTAATGGACATTCTGTCTGCAGGAGCAGGCTAGAGCTAGGCAACAGTAAAACTGTCTGAAATACAAAGAATTTGAATGCCAGTGTGGATGTCATCTTCAGCACCAGATGTTTTCTGCCATAGATCTGTTCTTATTGGGCCTTTTTCCTAATATAGGCATTCCCTAAATTGTCAAACCATTTCCTGGCACACTTTTGGCACACATGCCACCCAGCACTCATAGAAAAATTTCCCAAACCAGCTTGGGAGTATAAATATTCCCAGGACCATTTCCAAAAGGCACTTTTTCACACAGCCATCTAGTTACAGAGAATGATGGAAATTATTAGCAGGAACATGTTTTGTTTTCTGGTCCAGCAGCAGAGCCTGGGAACATTTTCAGGCACTTCTAATTTGCTGCCATAGTGGTCCCCCACGTACAGTGCAATTGATGATCTCCCATGCAGAGACCAAAGAATGGACACTTTCTCTCCACCTCCTTTCTTAGATCTTCCAGGCAAGGGTGAGGATGGTTGCTGCAATAAAGAAGAAAAGGAAGCCTTGAGTAAAGCACCTCATGTCATATTCAGATATTTTTTCTGTGTTTCTATTATTCTGTCTCAAATTCACACTGTCTGACAACCTTACAGCTGTTAGTCACTCTATTAGTTGCTGTGACAGAGGTCAGTTCAGTACATCCAAATATTTTGACTTCACCAAACAGAATGTGATAGAGAATGAAAATTACAGAATGAAAAATGCAACCAAGTTGCCATATTCAAAAGCTCACAGATTTTGAAATCGATCTCTGTTCTCAGAGTCCTGTATGTACTCACCATCCAGGCCATGTGTCAGAAACAGCACTGAGTTTTCCCCACATAAGTNTGCCTTCTCAGATATGGTAGTGAGACACATTTAAAACACTTCATGAACACAGTCTATATATGACAGTTGTGTTTTTTGCATCCACTTGAGAACTTTCCCAAATTTATTCTAGGCACTTGAAGAATAGCAGTTCAAATACTCAGTAGAGATTTACTCAATTTTAGTAATAAAATTTTAAATCCAATTTCCACTTAGCATACCAAAGCCTCAGACAATTTTTATGTGCAATTGAACTGGGTGAACTGGTAAATTAAATTATGACTGGGGATGTTCTCAAACAGTGGGACACAGTTGACCCTGGGTGTATGTGAGGTAGTATTTTAGTTCAAATCAGGATGCACTACTGGAGCAAATCTCCCAGTAGTTCCCACTTCCTGCACTTTGGTTCACATCATGTTTGGAATGTGCAAAATGAATTCCTTTCAGATAAAAATAAACCTGGAGGAGCAGTCTCAGAGGGCATCTAATGCACTTTGACTGTTAATGGACATTCTGTCTGCAGGAGCAGGCTAGAGCTAGGCAACAGTAAAACTGTCTGAAATACAAAGACTTTGAATGCCAGTGTGGATGTCATCTTCAGCACCAGATGTTTTCTGCCATAGATCTGTTCTTATTGGGCCTTTTTCCTAATATAGGCATTCCCTAAAGTGTCAAACCATTTCCTGGCACACTTTTGGCACACATGCCACCCAGCACTCATAGAAAAATTTCCCAAACCAGCTTGGGAGTATAAATATTCCCAGGACCATTTCCAAAAGGCACTTTTTCACACAGCCATCTAGTTACAGAGAATGATGGAAATTATTAGCAGGAACATGTTTTGTTTTCTGGTCCAGCAGCAGAGCCTGGGAACATTTTCAGGCACTTCTAATTTGCTGCCATAGTGGTCCCCCACGTACAGTGCAATTGATGATCTCCCATGCAGAGACCAAAGAATGGACACTTTCTCTCCACCTCCTTTCTTAGATCTTCCAGGCAAGGGTGAGGATGGTTGCTGCAATAAAGAAGAAAAGGAAGCCTTGAGTAAAGCACCTCATGTCATATTCAGATATTTTTTCTGTGTTTCTATTATTCTGTCTCAAATTCACACTGTCTGACAACCTTACAGCTGTTAGTCACTCTATTAGTTGCTGTGACAGAGGTCAGTTCAGTACATCCAAATATT
Organism: Sakesphorus luctuosus; assembly: GCA_013396695.1. Classification (NCBI taxonomy): domain Eukaryota; kingdom Metazoa; phylum Chordata; class Aves; order Passeriformes; family Thamnophilidae; genus Sakesphorus; species Sakesphorus luctuosus. The sequence goes on from VWZD01012560.1 coordinate 252,641, forward strand.
TTGACTTCACCAAACAGAATGTGATAGAGAATGAAAATTACAGAATGAAAAATGCAACCACGGTGCCATATTCAAAAGCTCACGGATTTTGAAATGGGGCTTAATGTTATCTCTGTTCTCAGAGTCCTGTATGTACTCACCATCCAGGCCATGTGTCAGAAACAGCACTGAGTTTTCCCCACATAAGTTTGCAAGAATAGTAAATGTCTACCTAGTCTCGATGAGCCTTCCATTGCAGTCAGAAGCTTCCATTTGCATAGGCCTTCATTGAAAGATCTGAGCTACATGTCTGTTAACACACAGTGAAAACCTCTCCAGCTGGTAAAACTCAACTGTTTCCACACTGTCAAGGTTTGCCCTCGTTATGCCTGTCCTGGTGCCATAATGTACCACATCCATCCTACAGCCCTTCACAGTGCTGTGTTTAGCACTTCCTCAGCCTTCAGCCCAAAAGCCTGAACTGTCTCAGCCTCGCTACATAGCCCTGCATCTCCCACAACAGCCTGCTGTCACCACAGTCATGTGCTCCCCATGCCTTTGGGTTAAATATCTCAGGCATGGTGCCATTGAGGTGGTACTGCAGACCTCCTTGTTGTAACAGACATTTGAGTTGGACAGAAAGAAGAATGGTGTAGAGAGATGGAGCATAAAGTGTTATTTAGTTCTGTAGCTTTAAATAACTAACAAGTTCTTAGAACATCAGGTGAGATTTGGTGTGCTTTTTGAATCACATAAATAAAGTTTGTCAATCTGACACACTTTCAGCAATGCCTGAGGAATTTGGGAGCACATATCCCACTGAATTAATTAACAAAGCACATGAAGAAAATGCCGGTGTTAATTTCCAAATATTTAAACCTAGGTTGAAACATAACTGATTAGAGCTGACATTCGTTCATCCTGTGAAAGATAATGTCAGCGTTTAACTATCTGCTAGCTGTTTTTTTAACTCTCTCAATAAATTATCTAGCCCCACCTTTTTCCTTTATCTGTACTACCACAGCTATCAGGAATGTATTATCATAGTCAGCTTATTTTTGGTTTAAAGTACTCAATTTAGTAGCATTAGTTACTTAATTAGTAATTATTTTCTCTATGTCCTGGCTGCCTCCTATCTTTATGTTTTGATGTTGCTGCAGGGAAGCCCTTTCATATTTACACTATGGGAACCTACATATAAGCAGACCTTTTCTATTCAGCTCCTAACTGTTTGTGAAGGAATTCATTAAATTTCAAAAGAGAGTAGGAAAACAAACTGACTTCTCCAGAGAAGTAAACAGTACAATTACAAGAATTCTATTTCAAGCTAGACATAAAAAGCAATCACCTAGAATAATAAAAATCATACTCCAGATGACAGGAATCAATAGACTCCATATTGGGTATATACTCACTTCTGTCTTTTATAGAATGATCAGAGTACAGGACATGAGGCTGTAATTTAGTCTGAAAGTTGTCATACCTAACCTCAGGGTCATGTAATCTACTTAAGTAGTCTACAAAATTATGCAAAGCTATGTAATAAACTAAGACACGGAGGATAGTGAGACCACCCCTCACATTATTTATATACTTAGGTAGAAACACAGGTCTCCTTGGTATCTACTATCATCATGGAGCATTGCCAGATTCCTCCAGAGGGCAATTCAGAGCAGAAGCCAAAACCAAGCCGTGTCAAGCTGCAAAAACTGGGAGCGTTTCTCACTTTCCAGAAGGCCCAGATACATCTGTAGGGGGAAGAGGGGCTGGTGGGTGGGAAGAAAAAAAATGGAAAGAGGGGTGCTGTTCTCCCTCTCCTTCCTGTGTAGCAGAACCCGGGGTGCTTTGTGATGCCCTTTGGTGAAGGCTCAGCCTTCCTGCTGGCTCTGTAGGAGAGACGCCTCACAGCAGCACTGCTTCAGCTCCTACAGGAGACACACAGGTCTATGTGAGGGGTGCAAGGCTAGCAAAACCAGCACAGTGCAGCACCTCTTGGTGCATCTGTGTGGTCACAGAGACCCTCTGCCTGCCTTCACATGCCCTGGCCAGGCCCAAAGCAAGTCTGGAGTTGCACCCAAACCAAGAGAAGAGACAAACTGTCAGCTGACACCAATGGGTCTGGGCCTGCTGCATATTACCAGTTGCACACTGTTGTAGCCAAGCATAGCGGGACATAAGAGTATCCTAGACACACTGTTTGCATTTTCTGGCTCTGAGGATGTACCACTTCCCAAGTTTTCCTACAGAACTCTGCCATGGGAAATTAGAAAGAAACTTTAGTTCACTACATGATGTAGAGCATATACAGCTATTTTGCATCTCCTCTTAAAAAATTGTGTTCCTTTGCTTCTTCTTACCTTCTTTTCTCAATGTTCAAACATCCCAGTCTGTCAGAAGTCCTTTAAATACACCTTAGTCGTATTCTCATTGAGGACTGCAGGATTGCAAAGAGGCTGAAAAGGAGGCTTTGCTGCATAAAACCTGTTTGAAACTCAGCAACTTCCATCTGCAGATTTTTATCAGTGTCCATGGGTTTAGTTTATAGGGGGGGGGTTGCTCACGAAACACAATTTGAACACCAGGCTTAAATAAACCAAAATAATTCCAAGTACAACACAGTAAGAAAAAAAGCTGAACTTCAGCATGTTAGATACATGTAACCATAAATCAGTCAATATTCACTCCAAATTAGCCATAGGTTTACTTAGCCATAGGTTCACAACTTTACCTAACCTTTTGACAAACCTGGCTGAGCTCTCAGAATGTGTGGGTGCAAGTTCTACAATACGAGCTTTCACAGCTCAAGTCATCACCTGCACTCTGCACTCTGTACATGCATTACAAAGCAGGCCCTGGTTCTGGGCTCTTTTTATAATGAGATAAGTCAGATACCTCAGCCCCTTGGAGCTGAGTTACATTTTTGGAAAAAATATCCTGGTCAGAGCATTTATATGTTCCTCCTAAAAGAATGACTTGAAGTTACAGAGAAATTCAAGCTTACTAGGTAGATCATAATACTCAGAAATTCAAGCTTACTGGGTAGATCATAATTCTCAGAAGCAGAGTGCGTATTTGGACTGGATTTTTGTATAAATATGCTAGCTTCAGGAAAAGGAAATAGAAAGTTTTAAAACTAAAACCTGCATCACACATTTGATTGCAAATACTGTTAGATAGAATGTACACTTTCTAAAAGCACGATGATTTCAGTTAAGTCCTTACTTTAACTTTCATATTCATTTTTCTAGAGAAAATTGTTTCATTTTCAGAGGGAACTTGCTTTTGCAGCTGCTTTTATGCCTGCAGCTTTGTGTAATCTGGAGTTCCACTTATTGAAGGCGGATGTTCTCTCAAGATTGGTCTCTCTCAGTTCCACACAACACACACTTGACATTTGCTGAGGACAAGAAATAAGGCAAAGGATAGAATATGGTTAAAAGTCAAAAGCTATAAATACTTTCAGCCTTTGAAATATTGAGCATCTTAATATGGTTACATACAAAGTTCAAGTAAAAACCATTCAAGGTTCATTTTTTAAAGTTGTGAGTAGTTTTTGCTCTAAACTAATATAATAGTCAGAGTTTGATTTGCTGATTGTTTAATGTATTTATGATTAGAGATCAACACTGAAAAGTGAAATCAGATCGATGCCTGTGTATTAATGTTAGGATTCTCACATCACTCGTAGCATTTTCTCACATTGCCCAAAAAAACCCACTCTCATAAATCTTTTATTTTTCTCACACATTGAGATGGCTGTTAACCGTTCGCCAACGCTCAGATCTACAAACATAGTCAAATATCCATCTTAATTAGTTTTCTAATTCCTGCTAAAATCAAAAGAATTTAGGCAACTTTAATTTTTAGGTACCCTGATATCTTTCTGAAGGCAAATTCTCAGGTACTGCATAAAGATAAGAAGAAAAATAGTGAAGTTGCCAGAGTTAGGCATGGAGGGCAAACCAAGGCTAAATGCAAGAAAGTCGTGGAGCGCTGACGCATTGGATTACATTATCATTGTTTGCATAACACTAACATTCCCCTTGCACACACCCTCACAATATACGAAAAGCAAGTGAAAGGTGGCCAATAGTGCCTATTTCACCCAGGGCCCAATTTGATACCAATTTACCCTGCACCCACAGTGAAAGAGTCTTACAGAAAATGGCTAGACCACAGATGTTTGAAGGTGTACAGGGCAAATAACCAGGGAAATTCTTTTGGGCCCTAAGGGGAGAAAAAGATAGCACTCATCTAAATTATGTAGAGGTGTAAGTCATTCAGCAGGTGGGTGTGAAGAGGGAGCGGCTCATGCCTAAATCTTTGCCTAAGAACCCAGCTGCCTATTGCCAGCACACTGCAAAGGTATTTAGGTGCCTACCACTCCTTCCAAGAAATTCATCTTAGGGTCTGTACTGTATCTTAGGTACCTACCTGAATGCTTAGGGTCATGGGTGGCTTTAAAAGTATAGTTCCTATTATCTTTATTCTGCTAGGAAAAAGAAATATCTTTTGTCCCCATATGTCATCAGAATTTATCCATGAATTCTGGTACAATGCTGCGAAAAATGGTGGGCATTATTTGAAGGGTAAATAGAAGCATTATATTCTTTGTAGTGTTAAGTAAGTTGTGTAACTTTACTGGCCTTGTGCCAGAGTTGAGCTCCAGTAGTTTATGAAAGAGCACTGTTAGTTCTTGAAATGATAAATCAGGATAAATGAAGGCAGCATTCCTGTTTCTGGCAGGTACCTTCCAAAACTGGCTGCAATAAAATGAAATCAGTTACCTCTGAGCAGACTCATCTTTGATAGTATCTGAAAAAATACTTTTTGTCAGCTACTGTACATGTCTCTCAAAGATTCCTGGAACGTCTGGTCATGAAGTGACAGACCAAAGCTATCTGATCCATCCATTCTCCTATTTAAGTTTGTACGTGCCATTTTTAATACCAGTAGTGATAAAATCTTACTTTCGGTTAAGCTGTGGTCATTTTACTCAAGAGTTAAGCATTTAACCACACAGTTTGTCTGGAGTGTTTGACAGCACCATTGTTCTTGGAAAGATTGTTGGCAGAGATATTTTAACCATCATTTTTTTAATGAAATTCAACAAGTGTCTGTCACTGAAAGTTGTGCTAGGAAGAAAAAAAAAAAGCAAATAAACCAAATTAGGATGGAGAAGGTGAAAGAAAATACTCATCCAGTGGATGGCTGTGCAACATTGACCCAGAAGGCTGGATCCCCGAGCAGCTGTTTTAGGATGCAGAAGATGACTGGGTTTACTAATAGTGACTCAGGTCCAGTTCCTGTAAGTGTGGAGAGCCCTCCTTCAATTAGTCTATCAGTGTTGTAAATTCAATGGCAGGCTCACAGCAGGTCAAATTGACATAATGTTAAAACACAGGTCACTCTACTGTGCTAAGACTCCCAGTGCTACTGACACTTGCTGAGATGACCTGGTGCTTGCATACCAGCAAGTGACACATTTTTAGAATAAGTCTCCAATAGAAAGGGCTTTTGTAAGGGAAAAATAATCTAATTAGTTACCTCAGCAGAGCAGTAGGAGGAATAGAATTCATTGTTTCTGTGAGACCACAAAAGTGCCTGTAAGGCTTTTTTGTTTGTTTGTTTTAATATATCTATATTGAAGCAATTTTTTCTCAGTCTGGATATGTGCAGTCTGAACCATTTTCTCCATATAATAATTTTACTTTGCTGAGAGGCAACATCACCTGGGGAGGGGTAAAGGACTGTAGAAAAGCTAAGTTATTTCCTATGTCCAGTTTTTCCACTTAAAAGCTTGACAGTGCCCCTTTTCATCAGACTTTGTTTATTTGTTTGCTTTTGATTTCAAAGGCCATTTAACAGATTTGGACAGAAAAGTGAAAACAGCAAGGGTTTGATAATTGCAATCTTTTGCAATCAAATTTATGACATTTATAAATATAGATGCATGGATTAAAATTCCTAGACAATGGAATATTTTTATTGGCCAACATCCTAGGCTGCATACCTGGTAGACTGAGGTATAATCAAGCATTGGGTAGGGGTTTATGTGTGAAAGCAATGCTTGACTGGATTTAAATGGTTTTGACTGGAGCCAATATGATGCATAGTTGGATATAATGTTCATAATTGCCTATTTTTCTTGGCAAACAACAAGGTTCTTGATGACTGCTTTCTGAAATGTTCACATCTATTTCTTTGTGAAGTGTACCACAATTTAACCATAATTCTAAACAAGCTTGTGTTGTAGCCCTCTGAGAGAAAGCACTCCTTATTGACTTAATTTTCTCATTACAGCAAAATTGCAGATCTCTTATGTCAAGGTAGAATCTTGGTCTGGTTTGAATGACAATTCTCAGAAACAACTTTGTTCTTTCTGTTGTACTCTTCCTTTTTCTACACACATCCCAATAACCATCACCAAAATTCAGCCAAATCTGCAAGCAGTCCCACATGTGTTCCTCAGACAGACTATTTTATCTTTTTCCATTAGTGCTTGACACAGTCCAGAGGAGGTGTTTAGAGATAGGCATCACAGAGCTACAATGACTCTAGTCAACTTGACACAAACGTGCACATACACACATTGTTATTCCCCAAGGCACAGCTCTGCCTCAGAAAGGCATATGTTCACTACTTTACTTGCAAAATGTCTTTTCAGGTTTAATGCATGAACATTTTCCAGACAGGAATTAGGAGGAGGACAGCTCTAGCTCTCTTCAAGCAAGGCTCCTAACATTGCCATAACCCTAAAGAAGTACTTAGAGACCCTTTACAAATGTTGAGACATTCAAGAGGCCTTGCCTGTTCTATTTTATTTGGGGTTCCTTTCAGAATGATCTAAGGTTTTTATTGTGTTAATCCATATTTGCCTCCTGGGATATACCTCACAATGCTCAGATGATTCCTCAGTTATATAAATCTGCCACCTGCAAGATTGTGCAAGGACTGCAATCAGGATACATGCTCATTTTTTTCACCTAGTCCTCTCTGGTAGCGTCTGCGAGCAATATTTGATCAACCTTTCTTTAGTTGCCCTCTGTTTAACTTAGATCAAAATCCTTACTCCATGTCAACCTGGTCTCTTGATCCCGTGCTCCAACTTCTTCTCCCAGGACTGGAAAAACAGCTTAGCAATTGTCCCACCCAAATCAATACAATTCACACATTTTTCCCTGAGTTTAGACAAATCTCAAGTGTTTGCAGAAGAGAGTCTTAGCTTTGACAGAGTTGCTGCATTTGTGATACATTCTCCAGTAGAGCCCAGAAGAAGGAAATAGTTCCTAAAACCACATAGCCTAATAATGCCATTTCTAAGCACATAGACAGAGAAACTTCATGAAACTTACTTATGGTAAAGCTGAAATTCAGACTATAAGTTAATATTCAGCAAATTTACTATTTGAAAAATATGGACTTCACAGACTTTTCAGTCCATATTGGGATTTGGCTGATCTGAGACCACTCTGCTCCATCAGACCCTACAAGCAACAACAGACATTTGCTCGCTCATTTGGCAGATTTTTAGTGTGTGGTAAATTAACACACTGAGAAAAGAAGATGGAGCATGCTGGTTCTTTTTGAGTGATGTAATGGTCAGGAATTCCTGATGGTTTTAAACCTGCTTTCTTAAAGAGGACTAAGTGGCTGTGCAGATAAACTTCTTCCAATTTGATACAGTCGCAGATCAGATAGTTCTAAGCTAAATAAGGGTGTCTACATGAGTTTAGCACTGATTTAAGTTTACTGAAAAGGTCCAGATTTGCATAAAGATGTGGTTTCACCTTTTCTGCTCCCAAACAGCTGTGCTTAGTTCTGCTTTACATGAAAAGGGCAAAGGAGGAGAAGGGGAGAAATGTCTTTGAGATAATCTCACTGGAAAGAAAGAAAACTAATACATGCTCTTCCTACTCCAGCTGCTCTCCACCCCAGGAGTAATAGTTTGAAGTGAGCTTTTATATAAACAATAAACAAGTTATTCCTGGAGCATTTGCTTTGAGCTAGGACTGTGTGTAAGGGATTGGCTTTGAAAATGCTGTCAAAGTATCTACCCTTTAAAATTAGACTTTGCATCTCAGGTTCATTAAGACAGCCTTGAGCAAGAGTCTTTTATTCAACCTTTCTTTAAAGGTATGAAGTGTAAATTTGATGAGTAAAAATAACTTGAGTGAGGAATGTCTAAAAAAATGGAGGAATTAACTACAGTGATATTTATGCAGCCTAGGAATGGATTTCAATACACCTCTTTAACGCCTTTCTTCCTGTGGTAATCTCTCCTTCCTGTTTGCATACTCTATTCAAAAGATTAAAATTAATGCTTCAAAATGGGAAAAGGATAAAATGGGATCTCTAGTGCTGGTACACATCTCTTGTGGATCTTTCATTATGCCAATTTTTTTGCACAGAGAAGAAAAAACCTACCATTTCTACAGAGTTTGAGATAAGAATTTGATAGGATTTTATTTTCTCCTCCATTCTTTGATTCAGTTTGCAATCAATCACTTGGACAAGATACAAATTATTAATCTTGGGTCAGGCTTGTCACAAATATTAACATTGTAGCATGTATGTGTGTAGTAATAGCAAATCACACTGTTCTGGAGAGCAATTGGTAATGATATTATAAGCCAAGGTTTTGCATGGATAGTTATGAACAAGTACTGTCTGTATACAATTCAACAGAAACCCCAGGGGAAAAAAAATATAAAGAGCATAAGCCTTAAAGCAACAAAAGCAGAATAAATAACTCAGTGGATTTCTTGAAGCATTAGTAACTTGACAGCGTCTACTCATTCACAACAAAGCCAGGGCAAGCTCAATGTTTTCTGCTGCTGGACTAAATAAAAAGTGGATGCTAAGTCTCAATTCTTAAGAACAAATGACAACCCTTTAGAAAGGGCTGTAGTTTTAAAATGAAAAAAAAAAGTGACTTTCAAATCATATTGCATAGTATTTTCTTTTCAGGGAACATGATATCTGGTGCATTTAATAAAATCTGTGTAACAATTCTTCTTTAATTCCCTGTGAATTCGCCCTAGAAATTACTACTATACTTCATTCATCTGCCATTACTTCTAACCACAAACATATTGAGTTAGAAAAAGGGGACAAATCCAGCTGACAAATAATTTTTAAACATTTTGAAGCTTAAAAAAAAAAGCAAATGGGGGAAGAAATGTTCACCTTTGAAGTATCTACCTAATCTTTTTTATATTTTAGTTTTAAAGGCTATACAACAATACTACTTTTCACAAAATGGCACTCACTTTGAGTGACCTTATGGTAAACAACCAAGCTATTGGTATAAGACCAGTTGTTCAAAATGACAGAACCAGGCTCCAACATTTCTACAACTGCCTTTAATTTCTCTTTCAGGCAATCAAGTATTACAGATAACTAGCATTTTTATATTTGTCTTTTGTGTTGTTTACCTTCTTAATTAAGGAGCAGAATATATTGGCATTCTAGAGTCAAAGAAACACTTTTTAAATGAATCATCCTATTTAATAAAATGTCCCCTTGCAAATACTGTTTTTCTTGATAAGTGCATGCACAAATAAAAGAATGGAAAAGGGTAATTGTTTGGTTGAGATGTAAGGGCACACAAAGTGGTTAGCACTAAATAACCTGGTCATCAGCCCAACTAATCTGCTGCGGTTTGTTTTCACAGCTTTGCTCTGAACATTAGAGCTGATGGTCTGACACTCCCTGCAGAGCCTGAGAGTGAATGGAACGTCAAGATACCAGCCACACAATGCTTCACCTGTGATGCCAGAGATTTGGAGAAGGGAGAGTAACAGTTAGTAAATTCAATCATAAACTTCACTGGATTTCTTTCTTTTCTTTCCTTCTTTCTTTGTTTTTGTTTCTGTTTCTGTCAAAGCTACCAAATATATTGCAAGGTCATTTAGAGAAGTAGATTTTTTTTTTATCTTTCTTTTTAATTTTAAATCAAGCCTGATTTTCTTATTTATTATTATTTTAATTTGAAATCTGCAATGTTAATGTGACAGATGAAGGGAATCCAATTGCTTTGAAGGGGACTATACACAATGAAAGATTCCTAAAGGGCCTGTGTTACCTATTCCAAAACCTTCTCATGGAGCACTTCCACTCCAGGACAATCAGTGTGATCGCCAGTCAGCATCAACTCCAGCGAGACCAAGCTCATTTTCTGAGTCACACGATGCAAGAATGAACTCCACAGAACCCTACCACAGAGCTGATCCTGCCTTTGTCCTTGCTTTGCTGCTTGGTGAGATAAAAGCAGCCAAATTGCCTGAGTGAGATTTTGCAATCTGTTCAAAGCAAAAGATTATCTGATAAGAGCTTCCTAGCTAATTATGCTTTGAGGCCTGACCCTGTTTGATTCTGAGTGTTTCCTGCTAAGGTCCGTCATCTTCCAGTGAAAGCACCACAGCATACTCAAGCATTGTGCTACCACTGAGGTCAAATGGGGTTTTTACCACTGTGATCTGTTCTCGAGGTATGTATGGCTGGTTTAGATGGTGTGCTACTCAGCATGTCACTTGTTATGACTTATAATGGCAGACCTAATTGTGCCCATTCTTTGCCTATAATATCCTAAAAACGGCTGTAGAGGGGCATTCCACCTTTTTGCAGTATCATATTCAACTGGCCAACAGCAGATACCTAGAGAAAAGGACTAGAATATAGTTATAGTTCCCTTATTGACTTTCACATCTTTCATAAACTTGCAAAAGACAGTCTTCCTGAGGCAGTCCATAACTTCATGTGGAATACTATCTTCCTCCACATGTCTAATCACTTTGCTGAACCCAGGTAATCTTTCAATATCCCCAATAACTTAAGGTGCAGACTTCCACAGGTTGTCTACCATGGAGGCAGTCTCTCTTTTTGTTCATTTTCAACCTAATCCCTGCCAGTTTTGTTTACGTTCTCCTAGTTCTCGCATTAGTAGAAACAGCAAATAATAGTTTTCCAACACAAGTTTTCTGTGTCAATGATTTTTTCAAGAAATCATTCATACCCCACTTAAACAATTTCTTTCTCAAACTGAACAGGCCTAGTCTGTTTAGTTACCTGTTGAAGTCATTCTACACCTGTAATCATTGCTGTCATCCTTCTCTATACCTTTTTCAGATTTACTATATTGTTTTTGACTTGCCAGTAAATTTTCTATTGTTTTGCTCTGAATACTATGGCCAAATGCCAAGTATAAACCAAAGGACAAAGCTCTCTTCCCTAGCCAAGGAAAAAAACCCAAACCTCTAAGATTTAAACTTAAACTAGTTATATATTTACACTAAAAAGGGAAAATTAAAAGTAGACTTCAATACAACACAAAGCTACACAAGTTAGATATAACAATAATCTTCTACCTCCAACCGAAAAAATATCCTATCACTCTGGATATCACCCCAAAAGACACCTAGCAAGGAACTGGAATAACAATAAAATGTTTACTTCCCTGAACTAAAATAAAATGCTAAGTGGTGGTGGGGCAGCAGCAAGGCCTACCTCAGCAGGACAGCAGTAGCGTGTCCTGTCTCTATCTCAGCCATGATCAGAACTGAGAGAATGCCTCCTCCTCTACTGTATTTAAATCTCAGTTTGCATCATCTGATATGAAATATTTCTTTGGCTGCTTAAGTCTAGTGACACCTGTCCCTCCTAATCTACATAACACTGCCAGTGCCTACATCTAGGCCTAACTAAAACTAAGGCCTAAACTACCACAATCTCCACCTTTTATTTCATACCAAATGAAGACAAACTCATATCCCATATCCATTTATTTTCCACACTTGAACAGTCCTTGCTTTTTTCAGAACCATCCTCCACTCCTTCAAGTTATAGGCATTAGTGCATTAGGATGGGGTATTTCAGGCGAGAAAAAACAGTTCATCATTGGACACCAACACTAGCACAGCTCAGGTCTCCTCCACGTGGTGGTTCATTCTCTGCTAGACACAACTCAAAACACAAGTTATTTTGTTTTAAGGTTAAATGTCCTTGAGGCACACACTGCGATCATCTCATCGCCTTCTCAGGGGTCTCCATCCCATCATACCACATGGGCTTCACTCTCTTGGCTTGTTTAATCACCACACAGGTTTCACCATCGTGGATAACCTGGGAAATAGTGTCCATGGTCAAAGCTACTCCTCGGCCTCCTGCCCACCTATAGGTGGCCTGAGGCATCATGGGCTCATTGAGCCAGGAACAACTCTCCCTTATGCTAGTCCAGGTGTGATGTTCCTCATTAGCTTGGCCTTTGGGCACATGAGCATCCACGTGGCAAATCTCCACAGATTCTACTCAAGAGGCAATGTCCCGCCACATATCAGCAGCCCACACACGCCTCTCCATGCTTCCAATTAGTCTTGTTCCATCAGTCTAGCCACATCCACGGGGCATTGGCTATCATCCACAAGTAAGTGTAGAGGTAAAGCCTTGGTCACATCTCTGGTTCAGCAACATCTAATAGACTCAGTTGTCCCTCTCCTCCTCCTGGCTGGAGGCAGGGCGGCCTTACTGCTTTTCTTGACTGTTTTCTGGGATCTCTGCTTCAACGATGTGAACAGCTTTTTTACCAGCTTTCTTCCATTTTAATACTCGTACCCAGGTTTCAAGCATAGAAGTAGACTCACCATCCCACTTTCTCATGTCTTCCCCCAGGTCACACAAGAAGGACCACAGTTCACTATGTGACTCACGCTTGGGGTTTACTCTCTGTTGGGGTGGGGTAGGAGAGAAAGACTGGTCTCTTGGGCTGTAAGACTTCTCCCTGGAGTGGGCACATTCACAGTAGATACAATTGGAGCTATCTGAACTCGGAAAGACAGTTAAAAGAAGGGTTAACACAAGCTTCCAGTGAGAAACCATTGTTTATGTTTTGATGTTCTACATGTACCAAAACAATGCAGACAGCAAGGCATGTTTATATAACAAAGTTCCCGGAAAGCCCGCCAAGCTCCTGGGACACCTGCCAAGGTCTACTGGTCCTTGGTTCTTCCCTGTACATGCCACCAATTTATCTGTGTTCAGCTGAGCTGGCCGACTGCCCAATACAGAGTCAGAGCCTCCCTCCCTGCACCGAGAAAAAGGAGAAAAAAAATTCTAAAACTTAAAACAGGTTTGGAGAAAATGAAAAGAAAACTACAATATAACACACACTAACAGAAGTTAGATATAACAAATAATTCTTTCACCTCCCCATTGAACACAAACCCCACCATTCTAGCTACAAATCACCTAAGAAAACTCAATCCCCTGAAGGACAGACCCAAGCAGAGAGAAGACTAAGAGTAAACATTTTACTTTCCTGTAGATAATATGGCGGTGAGGTGGTGCTGGGGCCTAATCAGCAGAGTAGCACAGAGGACATCCACCTATCACTACAGCCATGGAGGAGCTGAACTAAGCCCCTCCTACACCTGCTTTTATACTCAAGATGACATCAGAATATGGTATGAATACCGTCGGCCAGTAGAAGTCAACTGACCTGATCCAACTGGAGTCATCTGATAATCTGAGGCCTACTTTACAAATCAAAGCTTAAATCTAGGCCTAACTAAACCCATAACACCCATTCAGTCAGTTCAGTAAGATATTTATCACAGAGAAGAAATTTCTTTTTCTTGTTGTGTTTAATAATTTGTGACGCTTAGCAAGCTCCATTTTTCTGTTAGTTGCTTTCTGTCCAGATAATTATGGACATGTTGAAAGATATATGATCTAGGAGAGACCCCTCAGGGTTTTCACTTGACACATCCTCCCAACGAGAAAAGCAACATTAGTTTTCTATTCTTTGTTCCTAATTTTTTAAAGGGAAGCTTAGGAATTCACCTCATGGTTCCAAATGTCATCTGATGTCCTTTCAGGTGCCAGAAAAGTGTCCACTACAATGCTTAACTGTGCAGTATCTATACCATCAGTTTTGGATCTAATCCACATTGCTGCTGTAGACTCTAGGAGACATGTGACCATCTGTATAATAGGCATTGCAATAGTTGCTTATGTGCTTGTGTTGCCACAACTTTAAATCTCCATGAAACCAGTAAAAAAAAGAAATCATATGATTAAACATAAGTCCACATGTTGTAAAAGTCATCCATTCATGATTCTGCCACAGATCTGTGATGTGTAGCAAATGTTTTTGATAACTCTGTTGGCTTCATGTTTCAATCATCTACTCAGTATTTGTCATACATTTGAAATGTAAAGTACTCAGGGTATGAGCTATGTTTTGTTATGGCTGTCTGTGATGACCCATACAGCGATTCTGGAGCTGTTGGTAATCTTTGGACGGACCTTTAAGGTATTATAGCAACAGCAAACATAAATAATCATGTGTATCAGAAATGTAAGACTGTGAATGACTTAACACTGTTCACTGTTGTCCTTCATGATACTTTCTATCACCAGGATGGAGCTTGATTCCTCTCCTAAAAGCAGGTCCAGCTAGAGACTGGACTGTTTTTTTGCTAGTTCAGTTAGAGAGGAGTCTTATGACAGCAGTCAGGCAAGCCTATCAATCTAAGTATAGACTGAGCATTCACTTCACTGGGAAATACATGAGGATGCGACATTTAGGTTTCCTGCTTGTTTCCCTTGGAGCATTATCTAATTCAGGAAGCAAGCCAGAATAATTAGTCAGGAGAATATAGACACTGCTGCAGCTACTTAATTGTTTGCACTTGCAAAGAAGGTGTATCTTCCTCTATAGATACCTCCTTGTGTTAGCCTTATCCCACCATGTAAAAGGCAAATCCAGAAAAAATAAAGAGAATACTTCAATTCATTTAGGTATTTATGTCAGCAGCAATATCTTTATTAACTTATTTATTCAATGGCAGTGGAGTAAGGCCTTAATCAAAGTAAGCATCTAACTATTTGAGACCCAAGCCTGATGTCATCAACTAGACTTTCCAAAAGACTCACTCAATGTGCCTGGTAAAAGTTGTCTTACTCCTGAAATGAAATGCCTGGTCATTCCCCAGGAACAAGGTTCTCCTTCACTATCTGGGACTCAGTGGTTACATTTTGTAAAGCTATGAATGGAAAAGGAAATTAAAAGCAAACCAGAGGTGCTGGAAGTTACATCTTCAAAGGTAGCACTTGTGCTAAAAAAGATAGGAGATTTTTGGACAAAATTATCACATCTCATTCAGTCAGATACAAAATTAGAAATGTATAATACATTCACTTTTAACATTCATGTTTTTAATTAATGAAAAGGGTTGAATTCTACAAAGCTGAAAAAATAATGCTTACAAGAAATTGTAAGTTGGTAGAAGATGAGCATTGGCACTTTTTATTGTGAGAATTTCTATACAATCTCCTAAATTTCCTAATACACTGCAGTGGAATATCTGATTCTCAGATATGTTTTTTTGACAGTTTAATAAGAGAGAAGAAGCCATTTCTGGCTACAGTATTACAGCAATAAGTTCACTCATGCAATGCCTAGAGCAGGGGCAAAAAAAAAGGATAATCTGTGTAAAAGGAGATCAGACACCCAGTGCTCATCCTGAAACTATTCCCTTTGTATTGAGGACGTGTAAGTGCTGCTTTAATGAGCTCTAGGTAGAGGTGTTAGTTTGAACAAAGTGTTACTGCACAGAGGCTGCAAATAATGTGCCGTTAGCTGCACTTCCACAAGGGAAGCTGTTTGATAAATAAATAAAATAATTTATTCTAATGTGAAAGATTCAGCATATGTGATCAAAAGATGCAAGTATGACACTACATACTGAAGGTGAGACTTCAGCAGTAAGAATGTTCAATATGTCAGGAATTCTAGTGGGTTCCATCTCCATAATATATGGAAACAATTATGAAATTCAAATATTTATAAATAACATCAAACTGCAGTCTTCAGTGTAATTTTTAGGAAAAAATGAAATATCTTCATACTAAAAGTGCATCCACCCTGCTGTTTGGAGAAAATGGGATAAGAAGTTCCTACAGTGTCAGCTGATTCCTGCTTTGTTGAACAATATTGAAATCAGCTTGATTTTCCATTGATGTTTTGTTTTTCTAATTCCACCAAAAGAGTAAGTGCTGACAATGCTAATGCAGAGCTTATGGATAGAAGGCTTGGACTTATTGAATTGCAAAAAAAACCTTGGCTTCAAACAGAGAATGGTTTGTTTGGGTTTCCTTTATTTTTAGGGTGGATTTTTTTTCTGAATTTTGACTGGAAAATAAGATTATGGATTGGAGATGTTAGGGTCCCATGAGTGCAATTCTGGCAGTCAGTAACTGAACTTAAATAATCAGGCATGCAGACTATACAGCTCAGCCATGATATGTGTTACTATTCAAACAATTTAGAAGCTGTTTGGATCTACTTTGCTGTTTTCATCATATTTTATGAAAAAACTAGGGAACACAGAGCCTCTCCATTTCAAATTCTTCTGGTTTAACATAACTTTTCAGAACAAATAAGCTTCTCTATTCAAAGAAGTTGTGGAGTTGTGTTTTGTTTCTCTGAGAAAGGAAGGGTGGCAGTGATGAAAGGCTTAGAGCTGACCTAGGATTTCTTATTGGAATATTTATTTACTGTTAATCTAGTATCATTTCTGAAAGCAAAAAAAATAAAATTCTCTGCACACAAGTAAAATGTTTCAGTGTTAACAACATTTAATGTATCACTTGACCTAGGGAAATACACATACACACACAGACCATTTTTGGAATTCAGGCTTTTTGTCTCAAGCATAAGTTAGAAAAATTCTTAGCTATCTAAACCTTTAAAAAGGATAGGTAAAGGGAGAAGTTCCCATTCCAGCCCTAAAAGTTAATGTGGTGTAAGAACAATTTTCCTCTGACAAAGTAAAAATCATTGGTTTCATATTTGAAAGTTACAACATTAAATTATACTCACTGAGTACAGTAGTCTAAGATCAGTCCCTAAGTGTCAACCATTGTGTAGTCTGTCGCTGTAAAGTAATTTTTCAATCTTTCAATTAAGTGCACTGTATAATTTTATGGCTTCAGTCTGCACACACGGTTCATGCACAACTGTGTTAAACAATTACAGGAGCAGCCTGGAACAGGGAAGAAACTACAGGGAGGATCCAGTCTCACAATGAAGCTGACATAGCAAAGGTATAAAAGAGGCTTAACGTCTGACAGACACACATGATTTTTAATTATCCATTCCCACCGCTGATTGTTTGAACCCATCTCGCCCCCATACCTCTTGTCTTTCTCTACCCTCATCTTCATCACATGCCTGCTCCCTCCTCTCTTCTCCACATCCTGAAATGCCCTTGTGTCTCTTTCCCCGCCTTTTCTTTGTCCTGTTTAACTGATCTCCACCTACCCAAACCACTATCAAACAAAATAAAAATGTTTGGAACTCACAGGGTGTTTCTTGACAGGCTGTTGCTCATTCCTCACCTGTGACTCAACCCTTCTCATCCCCACTCTCCTCCTGTGTGATGAGCCCTTCGTTTCTGTGTATACGCCCTCACCCTACATGTCTTTTGTATTTTCAGGTGGCAAGCTCCTCAAGGCAAAGGCTGCCTGCTCCTTCACTCTGCAATCAGACCTTTTCATGATTTAGAGTGTATTCAATACCAATATAAATTGCATGCATTTTCAAAATTAATGAGAATAGATAACCATAGTAGTACATAATGAACTTTATGGTATTTTTAGCAAACCTTCTTAAATGGAGGTACATATCCATAATTAATGGCAGAGGATCAAAATGTTCTCAAATCACACAGGTACAGTAATAATTCTGGAAAATGAACATATCGAAGCTGTAGCAGATATTCCCTAACCTTACTCACTAACAGGAATTCTGGTATTCCAGGCAGTCATAAATTTGGGAGATATGTCGGAAGACAGAAAGAAGAGTAAATCATAAAAAAAAAAAAAAAAAAAAAAAAAAAAAAAAAAAAAAAAAAAAAAAAAAAAAAAAACCACCCTTTTCTGTGGGTGGCCATGGATAAAATTTACAAAAATAACAGGCTCTTAGATGTCTGTCTCAGATTTTATCTCAGATTTTTTTCATCAGTTCAACCTGTTTCTGATATACTCAGCATGTCAAGAAATGAAAAAGAAAAAAAGGAGAGAACAAACTCTATAAAATATTTTGGGGACAATCACAGTGACAGTGCCGGAAGGTACTGTGGACATGTTGGCACACAAACTCATCTACAGCTAATTGAGTATTAGGCACAATGAATACACCATCAAGTATAATGACATCTTCCTCCTAACTGACACAGAAAAGCAGACTTTCAGAACACATTATTACACTCTAAAGTAGTCTCCTTTATGATAGTCATTACCTAAATATTTCACACAAGAGATTTATTCTATTAAGAACCACTGAAACCTACATAAAATTAACTACATTTTACTTAAGGTTTTTTGATTGGTTCTGATTAATTAAAATATTCTTGGATTGCAATAACTTTGTGCTGTTTAATTATTCAAACACAGGCTTTTGAGTATTCCATTTCTGTGTCTGTTTCATATAGGTTGCTTCCCCTTTATTACATGTACATGTTTTAAAGTACCAGCTGTGGCACATTTAACTAATAGTTCTACATCATATAATGTAATCTCATATAGAAATATTTCAGATGCCACATACAATATTTTAAGATCCTCCTAGGTGCTAGATACCACTTTATATAATGTTCTAATCTTATCAGTGCTTCTCTTTCTTTGAGACTCTGCAAACTTTCTCACATAAAGGGCAGGCTTTCAGCATCAAATACTAAGATTCAATTGTTCAAAAAATGCATATGAGTTAAGCATCTTTGGTCTATTCAAGGCACCTAACTTCACAGACATGTACAGTGTGGCATTTTATTTTATGAGCATGATCAGTGACTCAGCCCCGCCTGGTAGTTCAGATAGCTGAGAACCTGTTTCCCTAAGATAGCAGTGAAAAAAGAGCAGTCACAGGACTGAGCCTAAATATTGTGTATATGGGAACCATATCCAAAGGGGAATATAACAAATTAACTTGATTCTTCTCTGATGTGATTATTAGAAGATGCAGTATGTTCTGTAATTAACAACAAACAGCAGTTATTAAAACCCACATGTTGAGTGGGAAAAGAATCCCAAACATCCTCCATTGTATTAACCACAACATTTTCACCTTGATTTTTTTATCAATCTCTTTTGCATCAATGAAATTTTTGACAGTTCCATTCTTGAAATATCTAGCTAGAAAAGGAGTGTTTTCTGGGAACATTCCACAAAGTCCTGACATAATTTTCAAGAAAAAATAGTCTAGTCTTGTATGCTGCACTGCATAGAAGTATTGTAAACTATCACATAATCCAAAAAGGTTTTCTGCCTTGTTGCTCTAAAGAAAAAAAAATGACAAAAGTCTTGAACTTTACGAGGTCAGAGAGACAAAATTTCTTTACTAGTGTGAAGACTGGCTGTTTTAAGGAGGCTGAACAAATTGGTGATTTCTGTGAAAATAATTTCTAGTGAAGGGATTTCCTCATTTGGATTTTCTCACTAGAGAAGGGAACTGTAAATTTAAAAGCAAAATAAAAACACGAAGGAAAAGAAGCAGAAGCCTCACAGAGCAAATCAAAACACAACAAAAGCCTAAAACAAAATCCAATCCAGAAACAAGATCACTTCATGGATATGCAGTTAACACTGAAAAGCACTGTATTTTTCTTCTATAGTTATTTGTTTAGGGAAATAGCAGTAAGCCACTGTGTTTTTAGGGAAGAACAAGCAGCCGCAACTAGTGGTTCTCAAGGAAGACTCCAGTAGACTGTAAAAGATTGTAAATAGCTGAGTTCTTGTCCATATGTGCAATTTGTTCAATTAAACTGTGTGACTACAAGAAGAGATGATCCCATAGGAATTACCTATACATAATGGGGATAAAGAAAGAAGAGACTAAAAGACTACTTCCACAAGACAGTCATTTGCACACAGTGCAGAACAGCTTTTTATAGGAACAACCTCACAAGAAAAAGCCATGGTAGAATCTACGTTCCTGACACTGGGGAACTAAGATACTTGGACTTAGCAGTAAAATACTTCTTGTTCACCAGTGCCTACACAAGCTGAATGCCTGTTTTAAATGAGGTATAGATTTTATCAGTCAACTGTGTTGCTACTGAATTTGGGAAAATTATTTGGAATGAGTTAAAAGAACTGTTTCAAGGAATTGTGACAAAGAAATCAATTAAGCTTGGTACAACTTTTATTATAATTGATGCAGAGCTAAATAAAAAATGCAGCCTCTGACACAAAGTCTTTAGCCATGAAGCTCCTGGAAGCTAAGGAGCTACATAAAGTACCACTCCATGAATAGTAGGTAAGATAAGTCTCTGGTTTGATCTAGCACAGTTTTTCTTATAAAGCACATCTTTTAACAATGATAAGAGGGAAATAGCACTAGTCAGTGAAGCCTTGTATCCAGTAAAACTGATTTTTACTTACTACATCCAACTGTGCATGTCAGACTCTAAATGTATTTCATTTGGAAAAGCGCTGGAGCTGTTATACTCTCTCTGAGCCAAATTCTGCCCTTGGCTTCAGGCACACAGCTCCCATTGACTCTAGTGGAAGTTGTACAGAAGGAGATAGATTGTGTAAATTAGTCATGCTCTTGAGATAGTGAAGGAAGATTCACGACTGAACCCCAGAGTGGGAGTTCACCAAGGGCCAGCAAAGTCAATCTCACTAGTCAGTGATTCCCAACTCATCAGAGCAGTGGTTTGAAAGATCTATAAAATAAATAGCTCATACACACTGCTTGAAAAACAAAAGATCTTTCTCACAGCTTTTGAGGCAGGCCTTCCCCTCAATCATTACTTCAGAAACAGTACATCCTCAGAGTTTGGTTTCTGTACTGTAGCTGGTGAAAGATACTGCTATTTTCTCAAAATTTTTTCACCTGGATCTGTCCAAGACCCTTTCTGACATATAATGCCATAATAGACATTGTCCTGTCGCCAGCTACATCCCTACTCTTTTCCTTGTTCTAGCATTGGTGATTTGCTTTGCCTTTGCTTTTTTGACAACTTCTGATTTCTTTCCCTCCTAGAATCAAAGGATTTATTTTTAATTTTCTCACAGGTTTAGAGTAACACGTTTCATGTCATGCAAAGTTTAACAGATGGGTGCTTTAACTTGGACCTCTCAGTTTAACCTCAGTGACAGCAAAAGCCTCTAAGCATAATGGAAATGAGCACAGCTCACTGCACTTCTCCCACACATCTCTAAGTAAAAAACATGCATCTGTTCTGAAAATCCCAAAAGTCATGGATCCTGTAATAGGCTTGCAAAGAAACAAATACCAGAACCAAATCAATAACAGCAACTCCAGTGGACATTTTTATGCGCTTTTAGTGCAGAGGTAAAAAAAAATTCTCCTCTAAGTCATACTCAAACCTCAGTGAAGGTCAGATTCTGCTTTGCTACTCACATCCCAGGTTCTGCTTGTCTTGCAGATGAAATACATATGTTCAGCAAGTCGATGAAAACCCTTCATATTAAATTTTATGGATCTATTTAGCATGTTCTCCTAAGGATTTTTTTTTGTTAATAAATATTGTCACATAGAGGGTCAAGATACACTATGCAGGTATTTGCAAAAAAAAAGAGAATTATCTTGTTAAACTAGCCCAGTGTAAATACGTTACAGACTTAGACCCAGAATGGTTTGTGAAAAAGATAAAGCATAATAAACCAGAGATAAGAGTATGATGGAAGAAGTAAGTGACTAAATGACTGAATTATATTAGGTTTGTAAGTGACCAGATCAAATTGTATCTTTTCCAGTTGTTTCTATCAATTAACAGCAGTCTGTTTCTGGGTTCCTGTCCCCAACCATCAGACCCTCTGCCATTTTCTAGGAGGGAAAGGGAGTAAAAGAGGGAAAGATCAATTTTCAGTTACTGATTTGGTCTCCAAAGAAACTTCAGTGCTTCTCTTGTTGCTGGCTGGAAGCACTATATATGAAAACTCAGTAACTTCATAACATTAGTGCCTGCCCTGCTATATAAAGTGTTTTAAACATATAATCCTAGAAAATATAGAACTTTCTGTAAGCAAAGAGAGAGGTCAGCCTTCTCTTGTTTCTTCTCTGTTTGACAAAAGCAGCCTTCAGTGATGTATCCCAGGATCCAGTCTTTTGTTTCATCCAATAAACTTAGAAATAACTTGAAGCATCCTAATACTCTGGAAAGTTACAGTCTGCTTTGCTGATGAAATAGGGACACACCATCCTTTTTTACCATTTCTACTTTGATTGCTACTAACAAGATCTTTCAAAGTATTTGATCATTAATTACAAAATTCTTGTGAATAGTCTGCTGATTTCACACATGCACATACAATCTACTACTGACAGAATTTTCTTAGTGACTCCAGAGATTACTTTTTTTTCCACTGGATTTGTGAACAAAATTGCCGAAAGGCAGATCTTAATGAAATTGATATTAATATTAGTCTTTTGTTCAAATGAAGAGGCAGTCACTTTCTGTTGTG
>VWZD01012560.1:275123-301308 GCA_013396695.1 Sakesphorus luctuosus
ACTATCAGCTATCAAGGATCTCCTCAGGACTCCAAACCCTTCTGACTGTCTTGTCACCTTTCAAAATCTTTCAATCCATCTCTCAAAAAACTAAACAAACAAAATCCCTCCTTGATCCTTGGAAATAACCAAGACAGTTTGTTGGAAGGTTTTTACAGGTTTTGTAAGTCATTTAGCATCTTAGACACCATAAAAAAACTNACAGGGCTTATCAAAAAAAAAAAAAAGAAAAAAGAAAAAAAAGAGACTCCTGTAATTCAAGACACTATAAGGTCCTGCATTTCCTAATTTACATTTTATATATATGTATACAACCAAAATCTGACCAGAGAAATCACTTTGTCTTCCAATTATCTTTCCAATTCTCTTTCTCCTTTCTACTTTTCTTTGAGTATAAGCTGTTTATAAGTTAAGCAAAAGAATAAAAACTGCATTCAAAAGTAACTACTTTCATTTCAATTGTTTGATCCATTTCTACATAATTTAAAGTATAAATTATAGAACAAATTCCTTACTTGTTTTACTTTATTTCTACTTATTAGTATAAATGTATATAAGCTCTGTACTAAGTAAATATAAATGAAATTTTATATGAAATAAGCATAATTAGCATTTTGTAAGTGTCATGGGTAAGGAATTACAGTTCTTTGACTGCTAACAAAAGTCCAAGAGGTATTTGACATCATGAAACTTTGCAGATTTAAAATAAGTTTCTTTGCAGGTTAAGTTATACTAAACCTTACATATCCGAGTAGTTAAATGGAAAAATTAATCCCAACAGCTGCTTTTCACAAATAAAATTTCTTTTATCAATTTTACAAGCAAGGAAAAAAACCCAAACCTGCTAAGACTAATTCAAACAAATAACAGAAGACTACATTTAGTAAAAAGGGACATTTTCTATCAAAGATTTTCAGCCACAGAATTATATAGTGAGTTGACAGATATTTTTCCTTTATGAATATTATTATTCTTTTAAGGTTTTTCTCAAATACTTCAATGCTTTCCTTCAAAACATTCTGTTTTCCTTCCTGATGTGGTCATATTAAGCATTAGCAATTTTGGTGACCTTTTACGTTCATAAGTGCTAGAACCCTGTTGTAGCTCACCTGATTCATTGTGGCTTAATTCCTCACTGCTGATGATTACAGTGGGAGCTATTCTCTAGTGAGTTAGAGCCAAAGTGATGCAGGGAGGAAATGCTAGTGACAGCCAGGTTAATAAAGGGAGTTTATACTGACATTTTTGTAGGAATGTTAGTTGTTTGGTGGGGGATTTTTGGTTCATTTTTTGTTGCTTTTTTCGTAGCAGTAAAGGCAGCACTCAGAAAGCTAATTTAGATAGCACGATTAACACCAACCTGTTCATGGAAATTTACTTCTCTAACATCTTTTCCATTTCACTGTTACTGAAGGTTGGGTTTTTTTCCATTGTGCATACCTTATGATTTGTAGTATGCAGTCACAGTTGAAGTCAAACCCTGAGAGCTGCAATTCAGTTGAAATAACCGGATTTTGCAGCCACTTGAATCTTGAAGCCTTCTATGGCTTAGAAAAACTTGATTTTTTCTAAAAGAATGAGACTTCTTAGAGCTCCTTTTACAGTAGAAGTATTTGAATACTTAACATTTATTACAGACCTTAACAGAAATTATACAAGGTACTTCCCTTTAAATATGAAAGAAATGTAAAGGCTAAGTATAATTTTTCTTTACTAGTTTATGCAATTTTCAGAAAACATAGACTCATGATTAATTTTGCAGTAAAGTAAGAAAAATATTGTGATGGAAATGCATTAATCTAATAAAGAATTGTAAAGTCAGCATGACTGGAGAAACAAGGATTATTGACTCTTTTAAGTAACATTGGAAGCATTTTATTCTTTAGCTTTGAATTAGTTAGTCCCATAAAAAAAAGACCTACCAAAAAGCTTGAAAAGAGATTTGAATACCTAGAGACAGACATCTATACATAGATAAATGTCTTATAATGCAGTTTAGTATAACATATATCTTGTCCTAATAAAAAAATAGAACACTTGCACAAAAATTGCCAATAGCAGCACATTCAGTGTGCACATGACTCATAAGGGAAATAAGCAAGCACATATGCCTACCATATTTGCAGAATATAGTCATAATCAGCCAAACACATGATAAAGAAGAAAACAGCCTTGTACCGAGCCCACTTGCTCCTTCAAGTAGTAGGAAGCCTTGAACTTGCAAGGCATAGACAATTAATAGGTCCTGTTAATTTGTGACCAGTTAACAATTAATAGACACCACCTGGTTTCTGCTATAAAAGGCAAGGTAAGACCAAAGGGTGCTTTTAAAAAGCTATGGAAAACAGGAATGAAGGAAATTATTTTAAAAAAACCCAAACAAACAAAAAAACAACACAAGAATAAAAAAACCTCCCACCCTAACACCAGTAAAATTTATTAAAGTCTTAAGGGATTAAACATAGAAGACAGTGTTCCTGTAAAAGAACTGTAGCAGTAGGAAAGTTTGTGTGTTAGCAGGAGATGTTCATTTTAGGACATATGTTTTGAATACTTCCCCAGACAATTGTATGGGCTATAATAGCCTCCTTATGAGTCTCATTCCCTAAGCATAGCATCCTTTGAGTTGTCTCCAGCTTTGTATGTGTCAGAAATATTTTCATAACACAGAATCATTTATCCAGTTTTAGGGCAAGTGCTGCTATTTGTAGGAAAAAAAATGCAGATCCCAGTAATTTTGGAGATGCAGTATACATTAGGTGTTACAGCACCTCCATCAGATTTTAAAAGTCCAAGTGTCTGCACCAGCTGGGGTGCAATGCCAACAAATTCCTTCACCAGCTGGTGTGCCCGACATGCTGCCTGAACGTGGGTACCTCCCTTTCTTGTGAGTCACCATAGCAGGTCACAACCAGCTCAGTACTTTTTAGGATCTTGGAGTTGCTTTTACTTTTTTTGCTAGACTTGCTCCATGGAGTCCCCTGACAGGAAAGACTCAGACCTGCATAACAGCTGCTCACCACAGATATGTCCAAGTAACATAGACTGAGGAAACACTATCCCTTCATAAGTCTCATTTACCCTTTAACTTGATGCTCTCTTCCCTCCCCTGAGAGTTTTTTTCCTATTTCTAGCATCCTCCTCTTTATTCTGAATTCCCAGCAGAAGACAGGTACTTTACAGCTGAAGTGCAAGGTTCACTGGGGATGATAATCATGTAGTCTTCATTGGCCTGGGGCCACCTGGATTTACAACAAGAATCTCCACCTTTCTAATCTGTTGTCCTAGAAGAATCCTAATACCACTACCAAAGGGCTTCTTAGCATGTATCAACATGTACACTACCCTCAGCAAATATCACTCTAACTTTTCCTTCTGTTCCTGGAAAAACTAGGCCCCTGTGGCCTCAGGGCTCTGTATAGCTGAAATTTTGGCAACACTGTCCAGACTGACCCTCCTGTCTGTCTTCTGTGTTCATTGGAGGTACTTGAGAATTTTATCTGATTATTTTTGTTTCTGTAATATTAAAGATAAAGGAAGAATCTATAAGGAGAATGTCTGATACAGTTTACGATATGAGTCTGTACATTTTACTTTGCTATCTAAGTTCTTTTCCACTTTCCAAAAATTGCAATTGTGTGACAACAGGTAGGGCATTTCCACTACCTACATTTTGTGACAAATTCTAAGTTCAGATGTAGTATCATAAGAGACAGGTGGAAAAAAGAAGGTGAGAAAACATTTTTAAAAAATATTTCTGGGGGGAACAATTAATCATCTTTTACAAGTGCTCAAAGAACAGGAGCAGCCTCACAGATCATCATTCTTTATTAAATCTCTACAGTGAACTCAGCTGCAATCTCTGCAAGGAAAACTCACATTGCTTTTACCTACAGGCAAAGCTACTGTGAGCCTTCACACAGGAACTTGTGTGGTATGGTACACAGAAACCCAAATAGCTAAAGTAGTAGAGAGGTATGTGATGTAAACTCTCATGGGAAAGGGGGCTAGCTTTTCACTGTGCACTTCCAGAGGCTCTGGGTGAGACCATAAACTGGATTCTTCCTTGGTTTCTTCCAGCAGTGCAGCCCTTGATTAAATCTGTCCTTAAGCAGACCAGTCAGAGTAATATCAGAAAGTCAGACCTAATCTGACATCAAATCACACCTAACTAGTGCTTCCAATACAGTAAAGGAAAGAGACTACATGTACATCAGACAAATGTTTACCAGAATTACCTGTTACATGTGGTTCCTGGAAAAATTACTTTAGTAGGGCATGACAACAATGACTGAAACGACTGAGCCATTTCATATCCTGTATTCCAGGCCAAGTCTTTACTTTGTTGTTGTTTGCTCTTTTTACAAAAACCAGCCTTTTCAACTGAACCTGTGTGTAAATCCATTTATCTTGTAAATATTTTGTCCCCAACGCATTCTAGTACTGGAAAAAAACCTCTGAATGCTTTTGAATGAATCCATAGAAAGGTGAACCTTCTACTTCAACAACATCCAGGTAATAAATATCCATCCAGGTAACAAATCCCATTAATCCCAAACCCACCAAAACAACACACAAATGTTTCCATATGGTTTCAAAATAAATCTCTCATATCTAATATTCCACAAATTGTTCCCTCAAGAGAAATAAGCTATAGATGGTTAGTCATATATTCTAGCTCTCATGGGAGCACCAGACCTGATTTTCCACAAGATTTTTGCTCAGGCAACTCCACTGAAGTTAGCATGTCTCAAAAAAATAAGAACATAGCATTGGTGTGAGCACAAAGAATCAAAGCTACCATGTTTCATCCACAGACTGAAGTTGCATCCATTTTTTTTTTCCTCTCTGGCCTGGCAAAATAAGAGGGATCAGATGAGCATGCTCTAGCAACAGCCAGTCAGCTTATAGGTGTTGACTCATGCACCCTGACATGGGCTCCCAGGGCTGCAGCTCCAACAAGATCCCTCTTAGACTGTATCCGCACTGGGCTAGTGGGATGCAAACCCCTGCTTCTGGCTGTAATTTCAGTCTTCCTCTATATATTCTGTGGGACTATTTGTAATGTTTATTTATAAATGATGAATATTTCACCACACTTTGTTAATGCATTAGCACAGAAGTAACGCACGTGAAAAAGAAATTCTTACAAGCCTTTGGTTTGTGCATCTTAAAACATGGTCTCATACACAGTCTCCTGACAGACATCAATTTCTGCTTTAAATAGCCTAACTACAACTCCCCAAGTATAACATAAAAGGCATGACCCTTATAAATGCAGTGAATACTCAGCCCACAGGATGGCTTGACTAGCCAAGTAAAGTGGCAGTTCTTTACAGTCACACTCTCTGTTATAACTCATAGTAATCAGTCTCTCTAAATATATATTCCTATAATGCAGGGGAAAATTTTCCAGTAGAACTAAAATTCCTTTTGTGAATCCAATGTATATGAGACAAGGTTCAGAAACTTTAATTACAATCTCATTATTTTTCTCGACAAAGCACGAGCATCCATATAGGTCTGCACATAGATTAATGTTTTCCTGACTTTCAGCATTTTTTTCACTCTGGAAACACCAGAAATACTTCAGGAAGGGGAAACTAATTTGGCTTGATTTCAAACTGGAAGGTTTTTTTCCTCCCAGAAGAACAAGATTTAAAATAAGTCCTAGGGAAATGGTTCTTTGCAAACCTGAGCATGAACACAAACTGTGGCTTTGTATTTCCTGATCAGGATGGAAACAGAAACATGGATCTTTCAGACCTAAACCCTAAAATTAACTCAGAGAACACCATTCAAAAACACTTCCTCAAGTCAGCAGGGGAGGGTAGCAATGAAAGGCTTGATGAGAGTTTGGTGAATAAAGAGGAAATAAGGGAGGGATGAGGGAAATGACAGTGGACCCTCAACTTCTTACAAACTCTTTTAATTCTTCTCCATGTGCATACATTGTAGTTATTAGCATGACCAACTTCCAAAGAAGCACTTAGTTACTCCAAATGTGGACATGCCTCTTGCACAACACTTTAGACTCCCTAGGCTCATACACTGGAGAGAGCATCATAACCATGCTCTGGTTTTTAGATTAAATTTATTTGTAAAGTCAACAGTGATGTCAATATTACCTTAGTCAGCTCTATGGAAGACACCTATTTCCACAGGATTCTATTTGTCACATTATTACTCTTATTTTAACACAGGAAAGAGAATGTCTATGATTGCAAAATATTTCTTAATCATTTTCTTACTTAAACTGTCTGGGATTAGGCCTGCTGTGAATAAATTTTAAGGTCAAAGTGCAAACTGTTTATATCAGTGACTAGACCAAACTATTACACTGAGAAATGGTCAGCACATCCTGTTATTGCTACTACCAGAAAAAACATTGCATGAAAAGAACTAGACAGAGAAGTTTCTTGAGTTCTCAAAAGGTTTTATTTTTAGCCTAATGACAAAAATGTCTGTGTTTGCACAGGAAACAAGAATGATTTATACAAGGGAGTGGAAATAAAATTCTTCATCTAATTTTCAGTGTTACCTTAAAGACTAGACTCCTGTAGTGTCAGAGAAGTGTTCCGTGACCCTTAGAGTGACAGCTTTTCCATCAGTTCCCTACAATCCCCCACTTCTGTAGTCTTGAAAGCTTCTACATACAAATCAATTCCTTCTGCAAGTTAAAGCATTTTCAGAAGTACCCTTAGCTGTGCCAGTGAATAATGATGCTACGAGAACAGCTGGCATAGCCAGAATAGCTTGTCCTTCCCCCAAGGCATTTCAAGTTGGCCCTGTGGGAATGGAGGCAGAAAGCGGATAGATGTCATGCTGTTCCCCAGTGGAGTCTTTTGCTGTTGCTGTAAATTGCTTTAAGCTCTTTTAGTTACAGTTGTTCGAAAAGTATTTATTTGGGGTTAAGGACATGGATCAAAATGTAATCACCCTGGACCAAATCATCAATACCCACTTTCCAAAGACCTCATTAAGGCTCCCACACATATTAGGGTCACCTTCCAGGTACTAATGACAGCCCTAATTTCTAGATTACTTTTATAAAACCTAAACTAACATTAGAAAACTTGCTGTATTAGAAAAATGAGTAAAGTCCTGCCTACACTGGCATCAACAGCAGCTTTCCTGTTAACTCAGACTTTCATGAGAAGTTGTGCTAACTTTTCCAAAACCTGCATAAGACCTAGGAGAGGAAGGAGAAAAAAGTATAAACAGTTTGCTCTCAAATACCATTTCTGTGCTGGCTAAAGTCCTCAAGCAACCTCATTCTAAGCAAGAGTGAGGAAGGGGCCATTTTAAACCTTTCTTCAGAGCTCAGAAAGTGATGGAGAACAAGCTTTTTCTTGTCTGGAGACTTTGAGGGCTGGAAAGAAATTGGCCAACACTCCCATCATGATCCCCCTTTGACTCAGAGGGATGGGATCATGGAGCAACAGGAATCTTTTCTGTGTTTTTGAGAAAGCAAATTGAACAAATGAAGCTAGGAGAGCACAGCAGCTCTATGCACTATTTTCTTTAACAGCTGAATGACTCTTTGTGGTTAGCTTATAAATCTTAAACTCCTCATTTCATTTAAAAGATTGAAAGATACAGGGACACTATGAAAAGCTAGATATATAAGTACTTCATACACTACATTATTTATCATTAAAGTTTATTAAGTAAAGCTACTTGAAAGGTGTTGTGTGGAACTAAAGACACAACTGACCTGAATATTACACAGGTACGTTATTTCTGCAGAGAACCTAAAACTAGTCAAACAAAGAAGGAATCCTGGAATACATGCAAGAAATGTAAGTCATTTAAAGCCAATATACTGTGTTTATAATCTTTGGCTATTTTAAAAAAGAACAAAGAGAGAAGGTAGGAGAACACAAGGAAGAAGAAATAGGATTGGGTTATTTGCTTCCTAATAGCCATCCTTTTCTGTTTTCCTAAAAAGGATATTCAGCCTTAACTTCCAAGTTATATCATTGAACTGCAAGAAATCAGGGATGCTTCAGGACAATTGAGTGATCATATCATGGGCTGTGGAAGAAAGCAAATCAGGAGGCACTTCTGGGGACAATATCACAGATCTCAGCAGCACAACAATCTGAAAAGAATATATGGAGCTTCCATTATTTTTTTTCTCCTCCATTAAACAAACTTAGAGATACTTTTCCTCCATTTCTCTGAGCTCTGTGGTGTCTGCCTTGCAGCTAGTCCTCAGTCATCTGAAGATCCTGGTAGGTGACTTCTAAAACTGGGAAAATTTTCTACCATGGTCTTTGAATTTTTCACCGTGTTAGGGTAGATCATTTTGTCATCAAAGTAAGATAAGAGACATGAAATTTCTCTGATTTAAACACAGAGCAAATACTGGTTGAGGATAGAAGTCAATGCCAAAAAATCAAAAGCTCAAATTCCAGAGGCAGAATATAATCCTATCTTGAATGAGGCCTATGTGTCGTGTTTCTATAGCTAACACGGAGGTCTTGTTTTACCAGTGCTTTAATACAGTGCCTGTGTACATTCTCATGCCAACATCATCTCCTGGAATTCAACTGTTTTATATTTGCTTTTCTCCCAGATCCAGGGAACAGTGTGGAAATGTCAGAGTTTCAGCTGCAGCAACAAGGTATGAAGAGGAGGCACTATAAAGAGGAACAAAGAGGTGGGGTGATGAAAGATGAGGTGCTGGGGCAGAGCTGCAAAAAGCCCTGAAAACCTATCTGCAGAGTAGATGTAAGAAGCCACATGATAAGATAAAGTGAACAGTGTGGGGTAAAGAAGTAACAGTTATTAAAGAAGCTGAGATGAAAAGAGGATAATTTAGAAAATTAATTAAATATCCTAAGGGTCGGCAGAGGGGTGTGTGTGAATAAACCTTAGAGTAAAAAAAAAAAAAAAAGTCGAAGAGGAGGCGGAGGTAAATAGCAGCTGTGGAAAGGGTTGGGAGTACTGATGAATATTAGTCAGGCTTTTTCATTTTGTGCCAGGCTCTGTAAATCTTCTGTTTTACCCTGAACCCAGAGGTGTGGAAACTTGAGTATAAGTTCAGAAGTTTTGATACTTTTCCAGATCTTACCTAAATCATATAAACCTCCTTATATGTAGTATAACTTAGCCAGAAATAACTTAAGAACTCATTTTCTTTCTGATGCTTCTTAGCACAGCTGGATGGATTATTCATCCTCAGTAATACTTGTGGCAAATACCTTTTTCTGTTTGAGAATCATTTGGGAATAGGCTTTGAGTCTCAAAATGTGAAATGCCTCTTGATCCTGTGGATTCCTCTGAGCCTTTTTTGTTTGGTTGGTTTGTTTTGTTTATTGTACCTACTGTCTGAAATTAGCATTTGCACAAGTTAGGTGAGTAGACCCTAATTTTTGTCAGAATCAGAAAAGGTGGACTATTATTTGACTATAATCAGAATATGAGGAAATACGCAGAGGTACTGTCTCAGTCCCTCATCTTTTCTTTCATAGGTTATGCAGTAAATGTTGCTTGAGTTTAACTGGTACCTGCCTGAGACTGCAGAAAGCTTGAAGTGGTGGCTCTAGAGCTGTGATGGTACTCTTTCTTTCAAGATGAGTTAGATCAGTTGCTTTTAAGCATCAACATTAAGTTGCTTTCTACACTATTCAAAGCATGTTTTGGAGGGAGGGGAAGCATGTGAACACACAGATCCACACAGACTTCTCTGAGCGTCTGTTCTCTTTGGTATGCTTTTAATAACACATGGGAGGGGTGAAGAGTGCAATTGTTCTTATTTTCCTAAAGAGAGGGTTCAACTTTCAAAGGTTTGGGAAATGCCAGCATGGGGGTTCAGATACTGCACACTTTAAGTATTCACTGCCTCCTACTTGGAGCATTTTATTGGTTAGCTAAATCACGGGATATTCTTCCAGCTCACTAATTGGGTTAGTGTATCCTTTTAAACAGAGGAATAATGAACGGTCTTGTTTGTAAAGGAATAGCCTCGTTCGCATGCAAATATGGGTATTCACACAAATCAGCCATTCCTCAAACCTCCTCAGGAACAAAAAACTTTCTGTCTGAAACCGCAGGAGCAGCAGATAACAAGGGGCCTTGATATGGAGAGATCAAACAGTCATTTCAAATTCCTGTGAATGTTCATGAATACTGTTGTTCAATATTCATCCAGATCTGGGTTTTTTTCTGCATTATGGAAAAGAAAACAAAAAAATAGGATGTAAAAAATGAAGAATATGAAACAGTAGTGCTTTCTAAACCAAATCATATATTTCAGTGCAGTAGTATTAAGGTTGTTGGCTTGTTTTTGTAAGACAAATTATAAAGAATAATGTAAAAATACTTCTTGGGATTCATTGTTTATTCAAACTGGACATAGCTCAAGCCCAAAGAGTAGATCCAATAAACATGAAGTAATCCATAATTTCAGATGCCCAAAAATTCAAGATGCACAGTATCTAAGCAGAAGAGAAATAAGACTTGCCATCTGAGGTTTTACCAGAAATTCTTTGCCAATTCTCCAAGACTCCTCAAAGGATGACTTATGTCCTCATCTGGCTATAAAAATAGCTGTTTGGCCATAAAGTATTGTACAAAAGTAAGTGAAAATAAAAGAGCCTTGCAAAGAATGACAGCTCCAAGAGTAACTTGGCACCCTTTCCTCACTCTGTTTTTATAGCTGTAGGAATTCCTTATTACTTTTTCTCAAGCTGTCATCAGAGCAACAGAACCCGCTGTTATTTGGGTTTCTCTTCTCTTCACATGGAAAGAAAGGGATGCAATAAAGGCAGGTCATGAGCAATAGGTTGTAATCTATCCACAAAATGGCCCCACCTTGCTATTTGTTCCCTTGTATTGTGCTCGAACAGACTCCCAGTAAATATGTCTGCTTCACATTGATCATCACTGATAGTGGCATCCCTAATAGTGGCACCATCTTGACAGAAAAATGGTAAGTACCATTGTGCTCCAATGTTTTTGTCTCTTTCTACAGCCACTGCAAAACAAAGCTGTTAATTTATCTGACGAAAGACATGATGGTGAACATTATGTAAAACCCAGATGTTTCCCCACTGATTCCTTAAATAGGAGCACATAATTGTGATGATTGGAAGGCCGTTAATCCAAACTACTTGTAAGCAAAAGAGAAAGAAGACCTCAGCTTACACTTTCACTGTGACAAGCTTCTAGCATAAGATGTCTGTCGTTCTGCTCGCTGTTTTAGAATCCTAACCAGTCAAATAATTCTTCCATCTGTTTTCTCACAACAGTGCTAACGTTCACTTAAATAAGCATAGCAGCATTAACCTTTTGAACTCTTTGTCTCTCAACTGTTCTCAGATCAGATTTGTGGTCTAGAAAGTTGACTCTTCCCTCCACTTTGACAGATTTTCTTATTATCCCCTGCTGACCTGTAGAGAATTGCACTGGATCAATTCCTGAGGCACCTACAAGTTTCAGATGGACTCATCCTCTCTGTCTGATTGCCTGTCATGAGAAGTGTCAGTGGTATGCTTTTTATTTCAGTTTATTCCACTCCTCTCAACAAATAGAATGAATTCTTTTGCATTCTTTTCTTTTTAGCAGACCTTGCATATCACATTTTCATCGTCAATGCAAAGACTACTTAAAAGTCTGTCTTCTAGAAAAAATTTTGACAGAACGCATAACAGCAAGTTCATTAATATGTGCTTTATAGAGATCTGATTTTACTAATACTGCCTATAGTAAATTGTATGTAAGTCACATAAGCCATTACCTCTTTGATTCAATCTTTCTATTTGCATAAGTACTATTAGTACTGATAGCTAAGGCTGATAGGTCAGGTTTAGAGAGAGCAAAATGTTGATGAAGGTGGCTACTCTTCATTCATGCAAAGGATGCACGTGCAAGGAATTATGACTTATTTAGAGTAAAGCTGAAGATTTGGATAGTGCCATTCAATACAGAGGCTGATAAGTAGCTAAAAGCATAAGCACATTAAAAAACTAGTTTGGATTAAAAAAAAATTACATACATTGGTGAATCTCCAGTAACAGTCCAGGTATGTATTTTTAACCCCTAATGCAAATACGACTTAGGTCAGCCATTTTTCACTCCCATATGTTGATTTCTCCTCTTTCACTGGCAGCTGTGCTAATATGAATTATATCACAGTAGCTATATGAATTACCACAAATCAGCTGGCCTATAGTAAATTGGGGTGAACTTTAGACCAAGAAAAGGTTTTTTAGATAGGATTGGTGGTGCTTGCTATTGGGGTTATGCTCAGACAGAACTAGAAGTAGGCACTCAGAAAGCTATGAGCAAACGGTGCAGGTATGACCTTGGGATAGAATTTAGGGAGGGAATGTACTGAGAAAGAATGTTTAGAATATGGAGCAAAAAAGCTTCTACTTCTTCATTTCAACCCTATTTGGAAAACACACATTTGGTATACTTTTACAAATGAACAGAAACAAGAATTTTTCTTTGTCATCTGAGAACAATGGTCAAAATAAAGGCTAGCACTATAAAGACAAATCACAAGAGTGTAGTACAATGAATAAACCATGTATAAGAAGGAAAAAATATTAGGAACTCCACTCTTTTAGTGCAATTAATCTATTGTAGAAGTTTCTGTTTTCTGTGCTGTAGGGTTTATGCTCTAGTCTTTCCGTAGCTCCCATAGCAAGCTTCCCCCTGCCCCCTGGCTTGTTCTGCTGAGAAAAAGCTGAGAGAATGACTGTACAGAGTTAAGGTCAAAATTACAGATGCTGTTGAGCTTGCTGAGGTGGGATCATCTATAACTCAAGGATTCAGGAGGGAAAACACAAGTATAGACAGGAATAGGATTAGTGTGGTGAGGTACCAGACAGGAGTCCTGGGATGAGCACATAATGACTGTCATTGAGGGAGACAGTGACACTTCTCTGATGCCCTCGGACCTGTAGAAGACCTGTGGGGGCCTTATTGGCAAACACTAGTCCAGGCAGCAGCAACCCTTGGTTGACTCATTCATCAGGGTCATGAGCACATAAGTGCTTAGGCTAACACTTAGTGATTCCTAGCTATCTTTTGTTCATGCAAGTCTGTGAACAACTGCTTTACATATTTCATTGGAGATGTTATCCTTGCAGAATATCTTTGCATTTTTCTGAAGATGCCTGAACAAGCCAACAAAAGAGGGACCATACGGAAGACAAGGAGTAGAGACAGAGCAGTGTCATAACTTCACTGTTAACCCAATGTTCACAGTGTTTCATGCAACAGTGCAAGAGGGCTGACACACTACAGGAGCATCTGCTCCAGCCTCAGTAGTTACAGACACGCGGCCTAAGAGGATCTGTTGTAGACTATACTGGGTTAGTACCACTTGCATAGACTAACAGCACAAATATGACAATTTAGTCCCTCAAGTGCAGAGTACAATCCTCCATTATGCATAGCTGCTAAGACGTGAGTCAGAAAGTGATTCCTCAAGGAACAGAAAGACAGCTTGCAGGCTGCCATATGACTCTCTGTTGAAGCAACTGACAGGGAAAATCAGACACTGGTTAACTGAGGCACTGATCCAAAGCCCCATTTAAACACCTCGGTGACTCTCCTGAAAATAAGATGTAGGAGTTTTTCAAAAGATTACCCTTAATCTGTCACAGCGTGCAAAACAACTTAATACATTTATCTTTTTTTTTCAGCTAGTGAATTCAAATCCCTCTGCAACAATTCAACTGGCAAGTCAAACTTCTCCTACATACCAAATACCTGTCCTAAATTTGCAAAAAGGTGAGTCCTTTTGTTACTGACTGGTCCTGCACACACCAGTCCTTCTATCAATGAGAGTTTTGCCACTGAATCCAACAGCAGTAGTTCTGAGGGATCACCAGACTTTGTGTTTCTTTGAAATTTTGGTTTATACTACCATGTTTCATCTAGTCATTTCTTAAGCACCGGTTCAGGTCAACAGACACAAGCTTACTTGTTATCCTGGACCCCATGCACCATGGATTTCTTTTAACCATTTAGCAAATTTTCTTCTCATGGTATGTTGAATGCTTATATTTTCAGCAAAGTAAATGAGCTGTCTTTTCCCCTTTTTGTGATGCTTTTCAGCTTGTTCATTAAACAGCAAATCAGCCTTGTAATCAGGTTTGTAAAAATACTTGATACACAGTGCAATGGAAATCTATTTTGTCTTTCATTTTGTATCCTGCTTCCCAGAAAGTATCAATATTTGCTTTTCAGCCATACTGTTTAGGTATTAAGGTATTTTCTTCACCATCCTCAAAAGCTGATTATTTTAATACAGCTCAGAAGAAGTCTAGTATTTGACTTGTTTCAAGTCAGAAATCCACACTTGATTTTAAAATATTCTGTTAGATCATTAGGCATTAGAGATATTCAAACCAAAGTCACCTTAATACTAAAAATCAAATTGTCAGTTATTAAATGTTCTGGCTAGTGATTATTAAAGAGCAGTGGTTGCTCTGAAGTAAGTGCACATTTCTCAGTGGCCAGAAATAATTTTGAAGTGCTTATCCATCTGAGCATGGAATTTTTAAATACCTTGTTCTATTATATCCCTTCTATTACATCCATTCTTTCAGCAATTTCCTTGTAAAATTAGATTCGTGCTAAGTTTCTCTCCCTTGAAGCAGTGAACCAGAGAACTTCAGTAATGTCTATTGCCTCTCACACCATAGTTAACCTTATACATGTATTAGATATAGACTAACATCTTGTCTTGGAGAAGCTTATGTTTTGTAGGATATGGCAGTTTCATTTTAAAAAAACAAATCTGTATACCCATCGCGCTTTAGGAAAAAGAGGAGAGTGTTTTCAGTGTTATCCTTCAAAGGCTGCATTCTCAAGCTTTTCCAGTGTGACTGGGCTAACAGCACCATCATGATCAGTGTTTTTACAGAGTAATGAAATCTTGTTGAATCAAAAGGCTTTCTTTTCTGTCACATGAATCATTATTTTCAACATGCTAAAATGTGACAGTGTGAAACTCTGTCCAGTCTAACAGACCTCTGTGGATTTAAAAATTTAATTTCAAGTTCAAGAACACAATCTCTAGGAGAGAGGGGATTCTATTCTGGAAAATTAGTATAAGCCAGGAGGCACATCATTTAGTCCCCTTCCAAAAAGAGAAAGTGAGGAGGACATACAAAGATTATGTGATTTCTCCAGGCGGTTTGCTGGGCTTCCCACAGCCCCCACAAAGTGGTGCTGGCTAAAATGAGCAGTCATGCTGTGCTCTCACACAGACAGACACAACAACCTGCCATCAAGCCACTGTAATTAGACCAAGCCCTTATTTTCATGCCCACTGCAAGTGCAGTGAGAATGTAAGATGAACTCTGAAAATGCCCATGAAGATGTGCCGACACCAGCTAGAGAACGAATGGCTGTGTAGGGCCAGCTGAAGCAAAGCGTGGTGGGCTGAACAGCACAGGAGGAGAGGTGCAGCTCCCCATGGTGGGGAGATGGACCAGAGGGGACACCACTGCTCCTCTGGCTACAGTCCCCTCCTCTGCTGGCTCAGCCCCTCTCCCTTCTTGGCAGCCACTGCTGCTCCATATTTAAGTTTTCAGTGCTACAGTGAAAGCAGGAAGGGAGGAGGGCACTGAGGAGAGAGGAGTCTCATGGCAGGACCACCCAGGTGCTTTACCAGGTGAGGAATGATGGGGAAAAGAATTTATTTGCCCCAGGACCCGAAACACCTCTTGGTGTGGGTTCTGATAAGTAGTGCTGAAACAACCAAACCTGCAAAACATTCATAAACCCAGGGATTTATTTATCTTTTTCTTCTTTTTTTCCCCCATTTTTTACTTACCTTCTCTATCCTTCTTGATTTTTTCCTTCTTCCTTCCTTTCTTTTCTTTTTTCTCTCTTTGTTGCTCTTCTTTCTCTTTCTCTATTTTTCCTTGTATCTTTCTCTTTTCCTTTCTTTTCCTTTTTCTTAATTGCTCCCTGTCTTTATCTCTATTTTTTGCTCCTTCTCTATATTTCTGTTTCTCTCTCTCTTACTCTCACACAAACATATATAAACATAGACCATTTCTCCAGAAAACACAACTCTATACTTTGACAGTAAAAAGCAGCAAGGACTCTCAACAGCATTGAAAACAGTGCTATTGCTCCAACAGTTTAATTCAGATATGTTCCTTATAAATAAATTGTTATCATTAAATCATTGTTACATAAAGAGTTCACTGCAAAACAACCCAGAGTGAGCATTTATAATATCAGGTTTGAGATAGGAATTGTCTTAAAACAGCTCGTCTAAGCATTCACAGGCCATGATAAATATAAGAAAAGTTGCTGTTGATGATGATTGCAGTAAACCACCTTTCCTTTTGCTTAGGGGAAGCAGACACGAAAAGGCAGTTTCTTCAGAGTAACCTCATGTAAATTCAAATCCTTACTTATCTCACAGAAATCCTCATAAAATCAAATCTTTTAATGTAGTATTCAACTACCAGCAGATCCTGGAGGCAACATTACCTTTGTTTTCTGATAAATTTGAAAGATTTTATTTCCATGATCTTCAGTCATTATGGTGGTACAATCTAGCCATTAAATTTCCTGGGTATGTTTACAAAATATTTACAACAACATAGATTGTTGCAGAAACAATAAAATTGAGTGACAACAAAAAAGAAAATAATTTTGATTAAAAAAATCTCTGATTTCACTGTCTATTTAGTAGAAAGTCCTAATTTCAATTCTTTTCTACTAACAAAATATCTGGCAAAAATATTTCATTAA
Source organism: Sakesphorus luctuosus (assembly GCA_013396695.1). Classification (NCBI taxonomy): domain Eukaryota; kingdom Metazoa; phylum Chordata; class Aves; order Passeriformes; family Thamnophilidae; genus Sakesphorus; species Sakesphorus luctuosus. Next base: position 291,864 of record VWZD01012560.1, read on the forward strand.
GTTTTTTAAAAAATCATTTATGTAATTGTCCTTTTACTGGGGAGGAGGTGTTAAAAATAATTTCAAAATTACATACTTTGAAATATTTTTAATGAATTTATGAAAACATCGGAAGTGCAACCTAAGAATAATTTTTACTATAATAAGGTAACTTCTGCAGAAGCATAATTAATTCTCAAAGCTAAAGACACTTTTTTTTTTATTGAAGGACAAAATATCAGCCAAACAAATTTATAATAAAGTCGAAATTCAGCACTAACAATGAATCAATCTAGAATTGCAAGTAACATGCTGCTCTGCATCACTTCTGAAGCAGCAGAAGTATTTGAATCTTCTCCAGTTTAAAGGACTTGAGCAAAAGGTTCTTTGAGGTTCTTTCCATCACTGCCTTTCCGTAATGCAGTGGTCAGAAACATCCATAAAACTACTGCTCCATGTGACACTGTGTTGTCTTCTTGCCTGGAAGACAAATAATGCAATCCTAGTGCCAAGTAATACAATATCTTGGTACTGCCTCACACTGTCTCTTTTTTTAATTTATTGAGCTGGAAGACTTTGTTAGTACATCCTACTGTAGAGGGGCAAGACCTTCACAATGGCATGTGATGTCCCTGTATGCTGGAGTCCACAGTCTTTCTAGGAAGCTTATTTTAGCCTCTTTTGGTTCTTACAGTCATTTTTTTACTCAGAAATTGTGAAGGAAAATGTTTCACATCTTTCTATCAGTGGATGATTTTGATCAGTTAGTCAGTACCATACATTTATGGTATCTTTTACACATTAGAAGATAATGCAATCATGTCCCTCTTTAGACTTTCCTATTTTATACCAAGCAAACACCATTCCCCTTATCACAGGACACCTATCTAACCTCTTTTTCTTCTTGATACTTTTTTATGGACTCTTGCCAGTTTTTCTTGAAATGTGAGAGCTGCATGGGAAGATGAAGTTTGGACTGATGAATCTTAAACACTAATACGAAATAAATAATTACCTGCCCTTTCTTAGGTACAATACTCCAATCAGTATATTCCTGAAAAGGATTTTTCTCCTTTTTTTTTTTTTTTTTTTTTTTTTTGCTGTAGTTGCACAATGGATGCTACAAGATTTTGTATTTGATGAGTGTTTATTGTAGGATACCACAGGGTCCCACTGTCACCATTCCTCAAAGAGCAGTGTGATAGAGTGTGGTGGGTTGACACACTTGTCTATGTATGGAGTCAGGACTCTTGGGGTGTAGATGCTTGTGTGGGTATGGGTCCCATCCTAATGCACATCTGCAAGTGGCAAGCATCTGTACTAGAATCCACATAATTACTCCTGACTGCATAGTATAGACATAGATGTTATTAAGTCTTATTAATGTACAGTAGATATGATCCAAGGTAGCTTCCTGCCTTCTATTTTTGTATATTAATCACCAGCTATTTAATCCTTTTTTCATATTTGTTCTTTATTTCATTATTCTCTCTTCCTAAATGTAGCACTTAATGTTTATCTGTATTGGCTTTACTTTGCAATTTTTTTTTTCACAGTTTATTGTGACCATCTTGAATGCAACGACAGTCATCCAAAGAGTTTGCACATTTTTCAGCTTATGACACTATCAAATTTACTCTTAAATCCAAGTTCTTAATTAATCATGAAGCTGAGCCAACTCCAGAACAGAAAAGTCACTATTGTTTACTTGGGTAATTATTGTTTACTTGTGTAACAAGTAATATTTGTAGATATCAAAGTAGAAAAAAAGACATTTAATATGACAGTTTGGGACATTGAAAAAGAGGTAATGGTCATTGACCATAGTTGTTCAGAAGAATTATGTTTATGCCAATTAAAGAGTCAACAGCCACCAAGTAAGGAATATCATGAGGAAAGATGAAAGCAACTACAAGAAAGAGAAACCCTGGCAAGAAACTAGAAGACCTGAAGAGGAAAATCCAGTGAAAGAAATAATAGCAAGAAAGTAGCAAAGGGAATTAGAGAAAGACATCCTTAACTGCTGTGCCTCACATGTTTCAACTTGTTTCTATGGTCACAGAATAAGGTCAAATCAGATCAAATAAAGCAGGGCAGAAATGAACAGCACAATTAGGCCATAGTCAAAAAGTAATTACTTTTCCATCCAGTAGAGATTGCATGTTATTTCTTGGAACTTTATATTATTTTCTAGATAATAGTACTAGCCAGCAAAGCAACTAGGAATGACTTAGGGAAAATGAGCTAAAGACCCACTTGGGTAAATATTATAATTTATATTAAAGCTTAGATAAACTTGAAACTCAAACACTGGTGAATGTTACCATATTTATGCTAAATCACCAAGAAACTAGAGAAATAAAGAATGCAAGACAGCACTAAAACAGAGTAGTAATGGGGGAAAAAAATAATCTACCAAGACAGGTAAAGCAGTGTTCCCTTTGCTTTATACTCTTAGCATTTTAATCTTTTGATATAATAATTACGATTATGGTAGATGTCCTATACTATTGATGGTGTTAGTACATTAGATAACACTAACTCTCCATGGAGTCTTGTTTTTACCTCGCCACCTTTTTTTTCCAGTCATACATTTTTCCCCAGTTTCTTCACAGGACATGAGATGTACTTCTCAATGCATGCAATGCATGATGCATGAGGTCTTCACGTAAATTTGTCAGACATTTGTCTCTCTAGAGAAATTTTCTAAGTAAGTCATCTATTTTACAGTGCTGAAGCAAATCCTTGGTGAATGAAATGACACAGCACTGTGGAAGCTTGTTTAGTGAGCAGCTGAGTGGGGCTGAGCTGCTGGCCAGGGTTAAACCATGACTAAAGGTATATCTGTCATTATGGATTCTTATGGATATGTAATCCTTAGTAAGCTATCTTCATTCAGCATGGCAAGAATCAGCTTATAGCACCTGAAAATCAGTAAGACCAATCCACTACTGATGTAAATAAAGTACAAAGTAGTGTGAGTCAGCCTCCCAAATCAACAACTGTCTCTCTTCAGAAGCACGAATTACTCTGTGTTATTTACAGCACACCAGTGACTACCAAATTCAAAGAAAGTTTAGCAAATCATTCCCAAGTCAAAGAGAATCCATGCTGCGATCATGCTACATGAGTTACTGTCACCCCAAACCAGCCATATTTGTGTGCTGCACTATCACTTTAAAGAACCACTCGTAAACAAAAGTAATTCCTTCAGGTCCATCTGCCAGACCTGGAATCAAGAGGGTTAAAGAAGCCATAATTTATTTCTACGAAGTGAATAGAAAATTAGGATCTTTCACTTTCTTTCTTCTTCATACATCCTTAAGAAAAAAAAATAATTCACTGGAAATTATGATTTCATCAGCTGAACTAAAAATCAAGAAACAGACCACTTTAAATATTCACACCACCTTGATTAAAGCAGGTGTCTCTAAGCCCTATTATTGCAAAGTGATTGTCAGAATTTCCATTGTAAATCTCTTCCCTCCTTTTCACTGGTTTTATACTTGTGCCTTGGCTACAAGAGCACATTCCAGGCTGGAATTTAGGCTGTCTGATTATTGAAAAGAATTTCCCTTTATAGATTATATTAAAAGAATTGTTGGATTAATAAAATGGTTTTGGTTTGGTTTTGGGGTTTTTTTCTATATTGCACATATTGATCCAAAACAGTAACCACAATCTGGTAGACAAAGCAGAGCTGAAAAATTGTCACATTTCCCCAGATGGCAAAGGAATTCTCTGAGCTGGCAGCCCATTATCCTGCTTTACTCTGCTTCATTCCTTTCAACTTCTGGAATGGAACAAACAGCATGGGACAGGAAGGGATGTAGTTATTTCAATTACTGAAATCAGAAGCCTCACTATCATATCCCGGCTAGTCTTTGCTATGTTTATTCTCCTGGTAGCCTGTGAAGTACAGAAAGGCTTTTGTTCATTTCATAGATAAGAAACAAACATAAGAGATTTTCACCTAATAAACTCAAGGTTAAACATCAAAACAGCACTCAATTCTTGTGTTCACTGTTTAGGCTATGTTCCTGCTAATAAAATCAATTGCCCCAAAAGACATACCCAGAGACATATCTAGGCACTGAAAATCAACAATGAATTCTGTTAAGTGAGTACTAGCATCACAGTAGCCTGTGACACTTTTTTGGCCTGTCCCAATTAGTACCCTCCCAAGCAACACTTAGGCATGGCTCAGGAGTTAGTATTGGCCAGAGACAACTCCTAGCAGGAGAGAAAGAAGAGTTTAATAGCATCAGCATTAGCTGTTCCCTGTCAGCTGGCCAGAGAACAGTCCCAGACATGTTTAATTTACCACTGCAGAAGAAGCCAAAATGATCAGCACCAGCTAGTACAGTGCATGGGTGTCACAGCTTTGTGCTGAATTATGCCAATGATAGCACTAGCCTTTCTCAGATTTGTGAATAAGAACCCCCTCTCTAGCCATCATATTCTTCAACATTTCACCATGGCTTGGAGTGTGGTCTTTACTCCTCTTTCCATCTGTGTTAAGGCTCTATACTGATTATCAGTGTAGCATGATTTTTAATGCAATTATGATAAGTTGAAAATTCATGTATATTGATACATGGGATGGGCAATGTAACTGCTCAAAGGAATTGGCAATAAGACCCAGACTGCATTTTCTGTGTACTCTCTGTAAAATCCTTTCATAAGTATTTTATTCTCTTTTAGTAAAGATTTAGTGTTACAGGTCCATAAAATGAAAACATGTGTTCTCTTTAATATGCATTCAGAGTGAAAATCACTTCTCTCACATAAAACCTAATAATTGGACATTATGTAGGGAAAGTCTGAAAAAAGAAATGGAATAGCCTGTGAAGTGGCACTAAAGATGTTTTGCAATCCTGACCACCAGCCACAAAAATGTCCAAGCCATCATCCTGCACTGGCTTGAGTAAGCGTTACGTTTTCCTTATGTCTGCATGCAAAAACTTTTAGGACACAAACCTATATCTGACTGAAAAAAAGAAAAAAAAATAAAGTAGTGTAAGAGTCTATTATTAATAAAATCCACTGTTCTTTTTTTTAATTTAAAAATTCTTTTCAATTATTGCTTTTAATTATTAAGCCTCTGTGTGATTAAATTACATTGGTGACATCAATTTAAATATAGCATGCTGTTCAACCTTTTTTAAAATTCTGCATTCAGAGAGGAGGGAGATGAATTTCTATTTTCTAAAATACAAGATGCACATGGAAGAATTCCCTCCTCCCACAAATTAAAGGAACAAAGGGTTGGATTATTTAATATTGGGCACAACTGCATGCATCAAAAAGAGTTCATTTTCTTTTTGTTGTTTTATTCTAGATTCTGTATACAAGTTGGTTATAGACCCTTCATTTAAGTTTTAGCATCCCAACCTACAGACCCATAAATACCGATGGGAGGTTTTTATCATTCTAAAGAGGTTGAGCCTAACACTGGCTTAAAGACAGCTTTCAAAAGAAACAGAATGAAAGTGATGTCAAATTCAAGCCCACAATCGGCTCCAGAAGACTGCCTGGTTGTTGTTTTTTTTTTATTCTGCCCTTTAAGGTATATAACAAGTAGTATTAAAGTGCCTTGATGTTCAAAACATGAATTTGTTTCAAACTACAGCTTTGAAAGTATGAGGCCGCAGATTCTATAAAGTCATTGAAATCTTTTTATGATACCACTGTGGAAATATTGAGGCAGCAATAACTCTCAGTAGGATTACATTCTGGCAAGAAGCAAAGCAAAACGCCTGAAGTGATCCCACTGTGTGTTAATCACATGGTTAATTCATTAAATTTGCATTTCATTTCTTTCTGTAGCTTGGCAGAAATTTTATTGATAAGAGATTTTTTTATCGTGTTGTTTTGGGTTTATGGGATATTTTTTCCTTTGTCTTCCAAGAGATTCTGCATTGATCAATCTGTTTTCTGTCCATGCTTCTGTCATAATTACTGACTAACTATGTAGCTGCGTAAGAAGAGTTAATGATAGGGCATAGTCTTTTGTGTAGTCTCTTGTTGTGTAATTGTTGCTTTTCTAGGTTCGTAGGTTGCATGCAATTTGCTTTGGTTTTGATCTTATTTTCTCGTGAAATTGCTTTAAGATAAGCCTTGCAATGATTTTTTTTTTAAGTCTTTCTTCTTTGTTTGATTAATTTTTATCCTCTTGAATTCCTTATTTTCCTTTATAGCAAATTACTGGGGTAAGAATTCTAATATGGGGCCAGGTGGAGATTCTGGCTCTCTTGCTCCCCCCAGCTGTTGAAGAAAAATTGTAGCAGTAATAAAACAGCATCCACTCTGAAACCTGCCAGTCACTTCTCTGGCCAGACACCTCATCGAATTAAAACCTGTCTCTTTTTGAAAGACAAACATATTTGCACCAGGACTTAGCTACTCAGAAACAGCAAAAATCCTGCATAGTAACAACTTCAGTTCCATGGTTAACTCAGAATAATACCTCACTCCATAGAAGATTCTAAAGTTACACCAAACATTTCTTACATAGCTTGCAATGCCCTGGAGCCACCCGTGAGTAGTATCCTTGGCTAGATCACAGTCCATCTAAAACGTAGGGTGGTGTATAGCTAGGGTGCAAACTGGTAAGACTTCACAGACAATATCATTAAATGTCCTTCAAAACAGGAAGGCAATTGGTCCTTGCTTATGCATACAGGATTCCTATAGAAGTATGTAATACTTATTACCCTTTGCCTGACTTAAAGAATAGGTACTGCATTTTGCATTGCCTCAAAACTGCAACTGCTTTTCAAAGACAGCTCAAAAAGTCGGTACTATATAATGAACCCCAGGTATGGATCAAAGCCACACGGGTTTTGACTGGAGCAAGGTCTTGGGCCAAGCATTTATCGGAACAGGAAAGGAAAATAAGTTGTGACAACAGACCCCAGTGTCTCTGTGTTTTATAGAGACTTCTGATCTCTCTTTTCTTCTCTGCAGAAGCAATCACATGCCCATGAACCTTTTTCCAGACAACTAAGAGATGATATTTGCATCTCTGTTTCATTGTGCCTATAGGAATCTGCTTTGGATAAATACAGGGGTTCATCTTTCAGTTCCATGTTTCTCTTGCAATTAGTTTCACTATTTTAGTCACTAACGTTCCTTCTGACACTTGCACTTCACTAATGGATCTACAAGCTTAATTTCCATAAGGAGAATTGTGTTCCCAAACAAAGAAAACATTGAGAAGATCTCCACTGTGTCTGGAAAGGTGGGAATTGTGAAACTCAACATTCAATGCTATGGCATCTCTCATGCGAGGGTGTGGAAAATGAGGAAACCAAATTCCTACAGAGGAAAGAGCAGCAAAAGAAGTCCATTTATGTGTCTATGCCATTTCTTTATTCTGAGGTATGACATGTGCCTGCAGGAGATACCATCTGCTAAGAGAAATCCTTTAAGAAGATTCTTCAATGATTGGAAAGGAGATTTAGGTGCACAGTAAAGGTCTGAAAGAGGCCCTTAGAAGGGGATAGGAGTAATAAAGTCATCTTCTGAGTTCAGTACTAACTGGGATTCAGGCTAGCTTTTAGCATCAATGCTGATCAGTGTCAACACAAATTTCAAAATCTGATGCCACATTTGACTGCAATACAGGCATAATGATTGTAGTGTCACTCGTGTGTAATCCCATATAGACACATCCAGATTCAAAACAGGAGTAAAGTTTTCCCCAGTTTGGGTTGTGACATAGGTCCCTGTCCAAAGTCACAGAAATAAATTTTGAATCTAAGTAGTCAAATTCAGAAATAGGTTTTGATCTTGCAGTCTGGCTAGACGGTAAATCCATATGAGGAGAAGTTAGGGTTACTTTGTCTGTTCAGCCTGGAGAAGAGAACCTCATTGCAGTCTACAGCTTCCTCATGAAGGGAAGAGGAGGGGCAGGCACTGATCTCTTCTCTGTGGTGACCAGTGACAGGACACAAGGCAATGGTATGAAGTTGGGTCAGGGGAGGTTTAGGTTGGATATTAGGAAAAGGTTCTTCACACAGAGGGTGGTTGGGTACTGAAACAGGCTCCTCACGTAAGCAGTTACGGCACCAAGTCTGCCAGGACTCAAGAAGCATTTGGATTGTACTTTCAGGCACATGATGTGACTCTTGGGAATGGTTCTGTGCAGGGCTAAGGGTTGGAATCGATGATCCTTGTGAGTCTCTTCTAACTTGGCATTTTCTGTGATTATGTGTGATTTTGTGATGGAATAATTCAGACACACCCCATCTAATCAATGAAACTATTAGAGAACAGTCAGTTCAAACTTTGACAAAAACACACTATCTGTCAGTCCAATCCCATAGTACTATATAAAAGGTCCAAACAAGGTTTATTGTTTTTGATTTGTGAAAGTAAAATATATTAAAAAAAAAAATTAGAATTCCACTTTTTGCTGTATGCCCCCCAAACTAACAAAGCCTGATTTATTTAATCTCCTATTATTATCAGAATTACACAAAAGAATAAAAACAAGAGAATAAACTTTTTTTTTCCCATGTTCATAGAAAATATGATTAAGGAAAGGTTTTTTAAAATAAAGTACCAGAAAGATGTCACATTTTAGTCTACATTAGAAAATGTCCTACAATATCAATAGTAACTCCATTATTATGATCACTCCATCATGAAGGACATGCTAAACCATTATATTAGGAGCAAAAAACTAGTCCAGTAGTGTCCCCTCCTTATGAATCCATATCTGTTGTACATAGAACAAAATGCCCCAAAGAAAACTCCTAAAACGCGGTTAATTAACATATAAACCACAAATGTCGGAGTATCATAAATATTCAAGCAGTGATGGATAGTGGGATAAACCCTGAGTGCATGCCGTAAGTTTTTTATCTCCATAGCTATCTTGAGTTGGATATTTACAGTAAATTACAGCTGCACATGCTTTACTCCAGAGCCATATGTTTTATTATTCAACCAGATGTAAGCCATAAAACTGTTTTATCTATTTTGCGGTTCAGTGTAGCACTAATAAAATAAACTACAAATACCTGACTTATAGCTTTGCTGGCATTTTTGCACTCCAGTGAAGTGCAGTGCCAATGCCTCATGCAGTGAAAGTGATCTAAGAAAGTCATATGTTCTTCCCATTTCTTATACTTTCATAAGGACCTTAAATACTTGAATTAACAGTGTTGAGCTATAACTTGTCCTTTTATTGTTTTTCATCACATGGGCTATCACCATCACTGATAATTCATTTTTGTTTCTTGCAGATTGGAAAGGACATTGTAAGGGGCCTGCACTCTGTCTTGGCATCTACATCACTGATTTTCCTTAAGCGTTATAGGGTAGCTTCAAATTACTAAAATAATCATATCCTAGGAAGGATGTACTTAGTTATATGGAAAAAAAAAAAGATAGTATGGCAACTAACAAGATACTCCTCTCCCTTTTTTTTTTTTTTTTTTAAATCTTTCTTTTTAAA
>VWZD01012563.1:0-10259 GCA_013396695.1 Sakesphorus luctuosus
CAGCTCAACCCAAGACAGAACAGCATCACTGAAAGTACACTCTGGAGAAGACACCAGCATTTTCTCTCCAGATGAGGAAGATAGAAAAAACGTAAAAGCTCAGAAAAGCCTGTGCTGGATGATCTGAGGTTGAAGAGTCAGGTTAGAGTTGCAAACACTGACTGGGTCTCTCATGCAAGCCTGGTTTAGACTGAGAGGACACAGAATTTTGATGCACTCTGAAGGCAACAAAGGCTTCTCAAAGGAAACTAGTCTTTCATAAAGTAAAAAGATTTGCCTCCCAACAGAAATTGACCAGTCCAGACAGAATACATCATTTACCAAATGGCTGGCTGAAAGAATAAATCTGACTTAAGAAGTTTCCACTGTTTTTCTTTAAACAATTGTCTACAACATCACTGAACTGTACCTTGAAGTGTTTTTCACAGAAACCAATTGGAAGTGATTGTGCTGAGCTGAGGAACAGTGCTCAGAAGCCTGAGCTCAGGCAAAGGAGGAAGTGAACTGGAGTCAAAGTCCTAGACTCTGACAAGGACATGATATTAGGCAGTTATTAGCATATTACAAGCATTCTGAGCAGAGTAAGAGCATGCACTAGGACTCTATCACTGAAAGAATTAATGGAAGAAATAACCCTTTCTTTCTTGAAATATCTGAATATTTGTTTCACAAAACTCTAAATTAACTTTGCTATCGGGTCTGCATCTCAAAAGCCATGCCCCAAGATATACAATTCAAGGACTGACAATACTATGTTACTGAAATTTATTACTATTTTAAATAATGTCCATTAACACAAAACAAAACCAAACCTTCAGGCAGAAGAGAATGTGGAGCTTGGTGTTAGACGAATGTATAAACATATCACGTGTGGCTATACATTCTCGGCAAACAGCCTGGGCCAAGGAAATGCACATCATTTGGAAAGCAATGCAGCTGTAATGGATTACAGCACTTCGTAAGAGAGTATACAACACCACCACGTGGACAAAGGTGATGACAACAGCACTCACTATGAGGTCAAAAGAACTTTTCTCGTAGCCTGCTAGCAAATCAATTCATGCATTTCCAAGTGACTGCAAGAAAATGAGCAGATGTGATGCCAGAAATTCTGATACTAGTACTAAAGAGGAACTACAGAAATAACAGTCAAAGCTAGAGCCAACCATCATGAAATTAAGGATATGCATTAAAAAAATATATAACCAAGTAAAATGCAATCTGTTCTAGCATGCCTGGACACAAACTGCTAGTTAGAAAGCTCTTCATATGATTTTAAAACTGTGCATATTGCTCTTAGTTCGTTATTGCTCTTAGTTTGCTGGGAAAGGAGTAGGGAGGGAGGTGACCCTTTTGGAAAGCGCACAGAAAACAGCTGGCACCAGGCTCGATGTTGTAGAGGTGAGGGAGGGGCTATCAAGCTGGAATGAGAATGGGGAACAAAATTCTGGCTCCAGGTGCTTCTTGAAAAGCATACAGCTCTCCTCAGTCACAGCCTCTACATGACTGAGGAGGGAAGGAAAGCCCAGAAGACCCTTTCTCTAGAAAACAAAGAAGGTTTTTCCTAGTTAAGGAAGGAGAGAGAGGATATTTTCATAGGGATGGATTTAGATTTCACAGGAGATTCAGATGATCTCTGCAGACCAAGCCAGTTCTCACAAAAACATTTATGTTGCAGCCGTGGTCATCCACACAAACAGTAGAGGTTACCTCTAGTGCAGTAAACTCAGGGCTTAACTCAGATATGCTGCCAAGGTATTCCTGCTTTTAGGAACTTTGAGCAGGAGTATGCAGGACCTCTTTCACCTGTCAGAGTGTGGTAGTTTTAGCTAGGCCTCAAATTAGCAAGCTCAGAGAATCTACGTAGATTAGGAGAGACAGGTATCACCTGACTTAAGTAACCAAGGAAATATTTCATACCAGATGACACAAATCTGAGATATTACAGTAGAGTAGGAGGAGTTTCTCAGTTTCATCATGTCTGCAGTGGAGGCAGGACACGCTGCAGCTGTTCTGCTGTCCTCAGCCTTGCTCCTGCCACCACTACATCGTATTTTGTTTTCATTTCAGGGAAGTAAAAACATTTTATTGTTATGCTCTCTCTTTTGCCTTGCTTTGTGTCTTTTAGAGTATTTCATGAAGCTAGTAATGAAACCTCTTTTCAGTAAAAAATAGAAAATTGTTGTTATATCTAACTTGTGTGTGTGTTACATTGTAGATTTCTCTTAATTTTTTCTTTTCTGTATAAATATATATAATTAGTTTAGGTTTAAACCTAGTTTGAATTTCCAGAGGGTTTTTTCCTTTCTCCCTTTTATCAGCAGGGGGAGGGAGGCTATAACGTTCTGTGTTGAGCAGTTGGCATTTTCCCAGCTCAACCCAAGACACAGAGAGAACCTACCGACAAGACAGATTTATATCGTAGATGAAATACATCCAAGGAAATCACAGCATAAAACTGAAAATCTGATAGGCCATCTTGCTTTGAATATTGATAATTCAAATAGTTTCAGGGTTCGCTGCTTTAAAAAATGATTAGGAAAGCCATCAGTGAAGCAAAGCTACGCAGCTGATATTGTCCCCTGTTTGAACAAGTCTCTAATAATTTGATAGGTATAACGTTTGTTTTTGTTCCCTAACAAGCAGATATTCTAGAGATATTTTATGCATTCATGTCTCAAAATTGTCCCTGATTTTTTTCTGTCCAACAAGCACTTTACTTCTCAGAGGAATAGTCAGTGCCCCCTTTCGCCTCCTCCCCATAATAGCAAGTTTCCATTTTCAACCCATAAATACTTTTAAAGTAATATCTTCAAGAGAAACAAGAGCTGGAGCCTTTTAAACTTAAATTTCCAGCTACTGCAATATTCCCTTGAGTGCTTCTATTCTGTGGTTTTGAATGCTTTTTGCATAGCAGAGATTAATTACTGGACAGTGACTCACTGGGACACTTGGCTGCAGTGTGTTGAATTTTGTAACAGGGAGGAAATTTGTAATTTTCTAAGATGAAGACACAATGTGAACTGTTTTGCCTTTTGCACTATGCAATAAATCTCACTGCAGAATTTCACACATGGTTGTCTTTAAATGGGAGAACTACATCTTATGCTGAATGCAGTGATATCACAGTCAATCATCAAAACTTTGTGAGATAAGCCTAAAAATTAATTATTTTCTCTAGAATAAATTATGCAAGAAAGACCAATTTTATACCTGAAGAGCTAATGGCTGTCTATGTCCACAGCAAACCCTCAGACACACACACAAAATGTTTACACCCTTGGCTCATACAGAGAGCTCTCTGGGAGGTGTGTGATTCTAGGGAAAGCAAAAGGTTGCTCTCAATCCCCATGACACAGATGCCTCACATCCTCACTCTCAACACCGGCCAGTTTTCAACACTGGTGAGACAGGACCCTTCTTGCTTCCTCTTTCCAGTTCTCACTGTAGTCATTTGCACAAGTAAGGCCTCCACAAAAAGGTGTATTTTGCCCTTGCCTGTGTTTCTTGCAGGCCTTCAACAATGCCAAGTGGGTGGAAAACAGAGGTGGTACTCAATAACTGCTCTGCACCAAAATGAATGTCTACTTGTCAGTCCCATTTGTCAAGAGCGTAGAACAATAGTGCTACATGCTTTCTCCCTTCTAGAGACCCTTTTATTTGCTAGCAACAAAGAGAATTCATTCTTTAACTGCTCTATATTTAAGGTTCATATTAAATAGTAAACTGATGTAGCCCCCAAGAAATCTCTTATTTTCTATTGTATTTGTCTAAGAAATAAAAAAATGCCACTGCAACACCACCATTTTTCCAGATAAGAATTTAATTGCTCAGAAAGAGTTACTACTTCTGTTAATAGAAGGTAATTAGGGCTTGGTTTTAATACACTCAGCAAATTTGTTGAAGAAAGACATATAGGCCCTGTCTCCCACTCCACAAATATCCATTTAGTGTAAACATTTGTGTATATTTGGATTATTCATTGCTTTCTGGATTTTGTAAGTGGCTTTTCATTGTTTTGAAGGCTAATTTTTCTTTCTGTATATAGCATTCACCAGCAGAGCTCTTATGACCAAGATCATGGGTTAAAATCTGTGGCCTGTGCAATAATGCAAATAGTTTACAATCCACTTACAGGCAAAGATTCCCAAAGGAGCATTTTCCTGTCAGAGGCAAATATCTGAACAGCACCAGAGCCCTATGCTGTCTGTTTCCCTCCTGTTGTAAGGGACGTTCGATAACTCAAGCAAAAAGGAAGAGGCTCTCATGATTCTCCACTAACACAGGACCCTTTGAAGATCATTTGTTATTTGCTTTAGGGCCAACTGAGGCTGAGAATAAAGGAGTCAAGCTTGCTCTGTGATACAACTAGTATAGAATTTTCCAGTGAAATTAAGGTCTGAGAGGCCTTTTTAAACAAAACAAACCAAAAAAAAGATTTTGATTTTTTTAATTACTTTGTAATGCCCAACAGAAGTTACTTGGTAGATATCAAACAGCCTGTGCATCCCTTTGCAGACACAGGGTGGCAAATGAGTCCTGGCAGGCAAACCAAGCAGCAGCCTGCATGAACAGGGCCAAAGGATACACTTCTTATAAAGAAAGAACTTGATCCCAAATACCCTCAAATATCATCAAGCCAAGATGAAGCTCAAAACTGCTCTTCAGTTTTGGCACAGACTTGAAAGCTGATGAGCAGTCCTTCAATTTCAAGCACTTTTGTCCCTGTATCAATGCCTCTGACTTAGGGCAAATGACAGTCACAAGCCACATTGAGCTGAGGACTGTCAAAATTGGGAAAACAAGAGATATTTCTACCTGAATCATCTCAGGGAAGTGGCAGTACCTGAAGCTCCAAACCTTCCCAAGGTTACTGTGGGATCAGGCATCACTAAATGAGCTAAATGACTGTGTCTTACTAGTTGCAAGCGGCTGAGAAAAAATATTCATTAAACCCTTGTAAAACAACCTCTGGTTAAACATCTGTAGAAGAGGCATAAGGTCAAGTGTTTTGCCTTTAAACTGCAACGTGCCCGGTAAACTGCACGTGTTAAAGGACCATCATCTTCAACTCCCAGCACTGATGCTGACGTGCTGTGCAGGTACAGCAAAAGACATAAGGCAGTGCTGACTTAAAAGCTCTCAAAACCAGTGAGCTTTTGCTCTTTTAACAGGCTTACACCCTGGAAGGCCTTAGCTCTATCTTGAATAATTAACTTGGTCTTATAGTCTACTCTTCAATGAATAGGTATGTCTTAAAGATCTGTTAGTTAGTACAAAATTACAGACATGCCTCTCTTTTTTGTCTACTTCAGAAAAAAATGTGGCTGCTGAGAAAACACCCACCAGCACCACACATACCACCCAGTGCCCAGCAGCTTAGGAAAATGACAGCAAATATTTTAAGAGACTGTTTCCAGAGCACATATAGCACTGCAGCAGACATCAATGCAGTACAGTGCTTGCGAAGAAATAGCTGAAGCCATCTTCATGAGTAAAAAAAGTAAAATTTGTGTTTGGGAAGCTACTCATACTTTGCATATGGCCTAACTGATAGGACATTGTAACATGTATCCACAGAAGGCTTTCTGAACGACCAAGACCAGAGTCCAAAACTCCTCAAACTTCTGACTTTACAAGGTGGACCCTATTTTATCATTTCCTTACAGATGATTACTTGAACTCACATAAAGTCTCAGACATTAGGAAGTACATTAGATAAGCACTTGGTGCCAACTGAGCATGCTATAAGCTTCAAATTACCTAGAAGCTTGATACGATGTTCCTATGTCAGTGTTGGTGCTACTGTGTGCTGTTTTCTTTTAATGATGCATATAAGATCCAATTCTTCCCATTTAGGAACCTTGTACAGAAATCTTTTGCTACAGCTCTGTTGGAATACAAACTGCAGAACACTGGAGCCCAGAAAGGCTTCCAGATGATAAGGCTTAATCAAGCTTGCAGACGTCGCGTATCTCCTGTCTTTTGTATTTGAAAAAGAAATGCAGTTTGTGTGTGTTCCTTGCTCTGTACCAAGACCTGTTTCGAAATATTCTTTGTTCCCCTCTCCCTTGTGTTCATGAATAATAGACTAGCTTTAGATATCTGCTCTCTTCAGGATAAACAAACAGTAATCCCTTAGTTAGCCTGGATACTCTCCTGTTTAACATAAAACCATCCCCTTAATTATACTAACCCTATATTACATTGGAAGTTTTTACAATAAATTGTCTTTATTCTTCCCTACAAATAAAGTCCATTTTTTTTACCATTACACAGCTCCTAAAAGAGGAAGTTTGGCAAATTAGGTGAAATAAAATATGAATTCTATTACTTTGCCACAAACCACCTCAGATGGGCCAATTCTAGGCTACAGCAAGACAATCAGTTTACCTTACCAAAGGAAATTATTGAGGGGCACCAAATAGACCCATCACCTACTTTGATGCCAAGGGTTGGAGTAGAGTGGCTATTCCTGTGAAGGAGGGGATGTTTTCATCTCATGAAAGCAGTTGACCTACGCTGCAGAGCTGTTTCTCTGCATATCCATACTAGCACATCTGTGATGGGTGGCTGCAAAGGTGCAGTCCTGCCACTAGCGAGTTCTCAGCTCATTCTGCATCCCAAGGAAGCTTTAAACTGTCCCAGAGCAGGGAGCACCGTCCAGCAGCACTGTCTGGGACTTACACACTTTACTATAAAATACATATTAAAAACCAAAACCAAACATAATTTACTTCATTGCAGGAACTCCTCAGTGCTAGCAAATATTATCACAGATTGAAGTACCCAAAGCAAAAATAGATGTCTTCAGGTGCTAGTTGCACAGAGACTGGGAATGATTTGAGGTAGCAAGTTTTTCTATTTACAGAGTTCTTTGCATACTGAGTTTGTGATCCTTTTCTTGTTGATTTTGGTGTGTTTTTCCACTAAAATTTAGTGGGTGCAAAAGCGACTCACTGAAGTGGAAACTGCTTGAGATATGCAATGCTGGTTTAGCAAAATAGTAAATGACTCCTGTGGTGTGAAGGAGTTACCTTTTCCTTTAAATGTATATGGCTACTTGTTTTTCTGCGCAGGCTTGTATTCTTTTAATATTCACTTCTCTTACCCCAAAGAAATTTACTGAAAAGTAATTTTCAATAGTCAAATGAGAGACCTGAAAAAAACACATTTCATTCCAAAACCAACAGTTCTGCAGATTTCTAACAGCATGTTTCTGGCTAATCAAGTAGGAAATGACAAATGGCTAGCCATGCCTGTGCTGGATATACTTTTGCCTTTGCCCTTGAGGAGGACTTTTCCAGACATAGCAGTAAAGTAAGAACCTCTTCCGTGAAGCACAGAGTAATGCACTATGCAGAGAGGTAGGTATCTTTCTTACTCAAGCTAATGTGGCTCACATATGGGTGCAATTATGTTTCCATACCAACAACTGCTAAATGGACCTTTCAGTTTTAAAAACATATTCCTCCAAGATGTTATTATAAATACTGAGTGCCCCAAATAATAAATAGCCAAATAGCCTCCAAGTAAAAGACACCCTAGATCTCACTTCTTCTCTTGTGCCTGGTTCAGTGGGCATTTTCCTTTCCCCTTCTTGAGAAGACTGGTTGAAAAGGAGCAGGGGAAATTTTACTGCATTTGTAGCCTCTACCCCAAATATGGAAAATCCATGGGAGAAAGTACCTGGACTTCACAACCAGGCAGGGTTTTGAGATTTGGGAGTTTTTTGTTGGCTTCTGAAACTTGCAGCAGGACTGGCTGATGGAAACTGACAGTATTAGGAGTTCACAAAGGGATCAGTCAGGTCCTTAAAGAGCTGTTACAGGAAACAGACAAGGGTGTAACTTCTCACCTTCCTAACTCAACAACACTGGATGGCAGGGGAAGATGAAAGGAAGGAAGCATGGAAAGAGGTAGGACTCTCACATTTCAAGGAGCCACAGATAGTGCCCTGTCTCAGCCTGGGCTAATTCCCCCATGCCTCCTTGTAGAGTAACACAGTGAAAGGTGCAAATGACAGCTCCAATGAGGGTGACAGTGGTGCTGTCTTAGGTGTGAAGTCAATAACCACACATTAGAGACCTACACCCTTCTCCTGCCCCAGAAACACACCATCCCACCCGTTTGGTCTCAGGCTGGACCCTTATTGAAGTAGATCACATAGATGTCTCACAAAGCCACCTTCATGGATGCAGAGGCAGACCAGACAAAGGCATGAATTTCTCCTCACCATGAAGAAGCCAGTACTTTCCTCTTCAGTGTTGTTTCTTCAGCAAGTCTTTTCAGTGGCAGATGTGTCAGGATGTAATGAAAGACATTCACTGCATGCATCTCTCTATGCTTGTGTCACCACTTTATGAGGCCTGAGAAGGACATCCTTCAGACACAAAACCAAGTTTGTTGCATAGCAGGAGAAGGCTGACAAGAGAAACAACAAAATCCATTTTGCCTATTCTACAGGCATGTCTTGAACTGACTCTTGGTTTCTGCATCCAGAGAAATCTTGGTAAGTGTGTTTGGGGGATGAGAGGAATACATACAGGTTTTGGCCCATTGTTCAAGACCCTGTGAGGAAAATTTCAGACATATTTTGGGATATTTCATCCCTTTTGACTTTCTTACAGACTGCATTGAGAATACTCACAGCCTTCCCCTTAGGTGACATAGAAGGATAGCTAAACCCTTTAACTATTAGTGGTATGAGAAAGTTTACATGGCAATGGCACACCTGTACATACTGAAGCCCAAGTCCAATTTTATGACACTACACAAATGCTGATATGAAGTTCTTGCCAGCACAGTTGCAGATTGGCTTTCATCCAATGTTTTATGAGGTGATTTCAACCCGTACTAGATTCTATCAAAAAGCTGCTAGAGTCTGCCTGAGAGTCTCTTTCTCAATGATGAACACGGTGGGCTCATACACTGTCTATTGATGAAAATGGGATAAGAACAACAGTATTAGAGAAGGTTCAGATGTCCAAACACACTTGGGTTTGATTACATTGGGATCCATAAATTTGATTCATTGAAGCAGAGATATAAAGGCTACATTCTAATCTTTTTACCTTGTCATACTTGGTGATTGGTCATATACAGGACTTTAACCAAATTGACCCTTAATTCTATTAAAAAGATTTGAGAATAAAATACTCATCTCTCTTCCCCTGACATGTCTGGGCCCATGAGTGGAACACAGCAGGGATGTTATCTGGCAAATTAAACTAAAGAAATTCAAATTCTAACGTATCTTTTCTGGTTTCACAGCCACAACTCTCCTCTATTAAATATGATTGTGTATTTCACAGAGAAGGAAGAGAGGTTCCTGCATGTCTAAAGCTGTCCTTTTCACCTGGATCTTAGTGAAATCAAACTGCACATGAAGTTTATGCAAACAGATCACAGTCTGATTTCATTGCTCGGGAAGTTTGGGTGCTTATCCATCCACACATCTCTTTTTTCCCGGCATGTACACAGACTCTCAAGGCTTGCCACAATAACAGATGTTTCATATACCTTGACATGCAACTTCCAAGGAAGATGGTGCTCTTTTAAAATGCAAGAACAGGGTTGGATTTTGACAAGATGCCAGGAAGTACAGTAAGATCCTCTGTCTGTGGATTGTCTCTTCTTCTTTTGCTGTTTCTATGTTTTCCCCTTTTAAAACAAGTAATTTTATTGTCTTTTATTATTATTACCTCCCTAAAATCTCCTGCAATCCCCAAAACTACAAGGTGTAAATTAGGAAGTTGATCTCACTGGTATTTCTAAAGCAACAAAGGTATGCAAACAACCTGAGATGACAGAAAGAGCTTCTCTTTGTGCACTTAGATTAATGGAAATCTGCTCCTTAGGGCAAGAAAACCAAGTTTTAGTCAGTGGGCAACCTCTGTAAGAAGTTACTACATTATCTTCGCATCCAGTATCCATGGTGATAACTGTAACATATTTTATGTTCCAATGGTGCTCAAAAGTGTTAAACAATGTGCTCTGCACAGCACAGCATAGAGCAAGAAGTTACTGTCTGTCCCAAAGTGTTTCTACTGCTTCCGAACATTTCCTTTCTCTATCTACAAACACTTCAGGTAAGTATTCAATCTTTTCCTCCATGTTTCTAGTTCTCTTGGTTGTAGCCATGGTTTCTTCAAAATTATGTGGTCTCATAAAAAGCCTTTTTTATCACTGTCCATAATATACCAGATTGATTTCTGAACACTGACCTTGGTCATCTTTGTTTTGAACGCAAGATCATC
>VWZD01012566.1:0-42233 GCA_013396695.1 Sakesphorus luctuosus
TCTCCTCAAACCAAGACAATGACCCATTGTGATTCCTTCCAACCTGAACCATCCTTTGATTCTGTGAATACAAAAATGGAAAGATGTACAAAATGGTTAAGCTTAGAGTAATCACAGGGGCTAAAGAAAAATATGATAATAAAGAAAATGTTGGTAACATTTTGAATTTCCAGTCAGCTTTGATGGAATGATATATGTGAGGGGAAGAAGAAATATAAAAGAACTGACCTACCATTAATAATTAAACTGACTTGGTAAAAAGATTCTGCTGAAATACAACTCAGGAGAATCATAGTGAGCACAATAATTTGCAAATAGAAGCCATTTTAAAGAGTTAAAGGGGAAGACAATTAGGGTAACTTCAAACCAGGCTGAAGATGCAGATGCACTGTCTGGGTATGCATGCTCTTCTAGCTGCTGAAAAAAGTGGGAAGGCCAATAATGATTGTCCTTTTCACGGGTCTTTGTTTCAGCTTCATTGGAAATACTGTGGAAAGCTGCAAAATCCCATGGCATTCAGGTATTACAAGTGCAATTATGAAAACTCTGTTTGAAGACTCTTACAGCATTGTAAAAAAAAAATTGAAAAATTAAAGAAGCCCAAAGCTTGATAAAATATAAGGAAGCATAGAATCATTACAGCTTTTCATCATATTCTTAGACTAGACAGTAAGAATGATAAATGAGCTAGAGGGCATGACTAGAGATGATCTAAAGTTAAGGTCCTTAACTAATACAGATGACATCACACAGCTGAAAAAAATTCCTTGAATTATTGATGAATCAAATTAATAATTAACCTTGGAAGATTGGTTTGGTCAACTTTGACTCATAATAAATGCCAAGAAGATGAAGTGGCTGCAACATGACAAAGAGGAAATAGGAAGGGCAAGTGAAATGTGGCATCTGTGAAGTCAAAGAATATGCAGGACTCCTGTGTACTCAGAGGAACCTTGACCACTGCTGACGTTTCCTTCAGAATATAATAAAAGCAGATGTGCTTCACAGTAACTGACATAACTATAAACAGAAAAAACTTTACTTCTCAAAGTGCAAGCATAACAAATCTGTGCACTAGCAGGCATCATTACTCTATGGGCCTGAAGCAGTTACTTTTACTTGAGAGAAACTGAGGCATTTGGCATTAGAACAATTTGAAAGATGCTGACTATTCACAAAATCATAGAATGGTTTGGGTTGGAAGGAACCTTCAAGGTCATCTAGTTCCAATGCCCCTGTCATGGACAGGGACATCTTCCTCTAAACCAGGTTGCTTAGAGCATCATCTAGCCTGGCCTTGAACAATTTTTAAGTGAAAAGATGAATATTAAGTGAATCTTTATACTAGTCTTAATGTGAATATTAAGAGAAAAGATTTTATATGAAGAAGGTAAAAGAAGAGTTCTTTATGAATCCAAGGAAACCCATTGGATATATTTAAGAGATAATGGCAATAACACTGTAGAAGTCATAACTATACACAAAAAGCGCTACAAGAAATCATGGAAATGCACCAAAGTGCCTACTGCTCAATTAACTGTTAGCAGATATTAATTCAGGAAAGGTGGCCATGCAGGAATGACCTGTACAACCTCTCTTATCTGAAAAGATATTTTGTGATGAAAATATGAGAAATGGACAAAAACAATTGATAACCTCATTATCTGAAAAAATGATTTAACTTCACTTCTTGACACAAATGGAGGGGAATAGTATCCTTTGGGATGGTTTTCCTTCTCTGGACATACCATACTAGACACATAGAACATCTCCTGGTGATTCTCACTCACATGAGGGAATTTGGACAACACTTGTGTACCAGATGGATTAGGATATCATCCACCATTTGCAGGACTCTTTACCCTAGTTGTGATGTTTGCTGGTTTCATAATACAGACAAATGCTGCTGCACTCCTTGGGAATGGACTTAGAAGTTGATAAATCTACTGTAGATATAAAATTAAAAGAAAATGCCTTCTCATTTTCACCAGCCCTGCACTTCTGTTAATATGGCATTGGCTGTCTACATAAATTTAGTCCTTTTTAGACTTGTGATTTTTGCTATGTTCTCTTTTCTGGAAAAGACTTACATATAGAAGGGGAGGGGTGGGGGGGTGGGGCACAGAGACGGGGAGGAGGAAGACCCTCTACTAATTTCTTTCCAGAACATGTGTATTCAATGGATGTTGCAAAGGATACCCATGTAGCTGGGCCTCAAGGGCATTGTGAACTTTGGGCAGGGTGTCTCACATGCAGCAGTGCTCCTGCTTCCGTTCCTTTTGTCAGTGTATGTCTTAGCAGGTAATTTAATAGATGTCCGGCAAGAGTCTTTGTCCCTCAAGTGTATCAGCATTGTTAACTGCTTTTCTTCTCAGCTTTCTAAGTTCCAGTATTTACCCTCTGAAGTGAATGGCTTCATTTTTCTCCCTCATCAGAATTGTCTTTGGCCCTTCTGCTATCTTGTCCTTTTGCTGTGAGAAAACTGGTACCTGAGCATTTATCTGATAATTTCTTAATTACTTTTGGTTCTACTGACCATGTAACTGAGTCTTTTCTGATTCATGTGAGCATAAGCACTATCCAAGATATCTATAATCAATCCTATGAGAAAAGTTTAAAAAAGGTAGATGTTGACAAAGTCTTTTTTAAGCTTTTTTAATGCTTTTTTCCCCCCTTAATCTTCCCCCCCCCTCCCCATCCCTGTTCAGGAATGATGTACAGAATCCAGTTGCCCTGTGTCAATGGATATATATTATCAGTTTAAGTATTGCTTCAGCTGCCCAGAATTCAGTAATAGAAACCATGCTGCATAACAGCTGGTGTGTGTGAGTGTGTGTGTGTGAAATGTTAAATTCAGAACTCATATCTACCTGTCTTATGGTTTAACCCCAGGTGACAACTCGACCCTATGCAGCTTCTTGCTCGCTCCCTCAACCAGGTGGATCAGCGGGAGAACTGGATGAGTAAAACAAGAAACTCCTGGATTGAGGTAAAGACAGTATGGCAGGTAAAGCAGAAGCCCTGTATGCAAGCAAAGTACAACAAGGAATTACTTCATTGCTTCCCAAGGTTAGGCAGGTATTCAGCCAACCCTAGGAAAGCCAGGCTCCATCATACACAATGGTGACTTGGGAAGATGTGCTGGTTTTTGCTGGGGTAGAGTTAATTTTCTTCACAGTGGCTAGTAAGGGGCTATGTTTTGGATTTGTGCTGAACATAGGGCTGATGATACAGAGATGATTTTACTATTTCTGACCAATGTTTATATAAAACCAAAATCTTTTCTGCTTTTCGTACTGACATGCTGGAAAAGAAGCTGGGGTGCTTGGGAGGTTGGAAGTAGACACAGCCAGGAGAGGTGATCCAAACTGTCCCAAGGGGTATTCCAGGTCACATCACATCATGCTCAGTATATAAAGTAGGGGGAATAAGGAGGAAAGGGAGTATGTTTTGGGTGATGGCATTTGTCTTCTCAAATAGCTGTTATGTATAATTGGGCCCTGTTCTCCTGGAGATGATTGAACATCTGCCTGCCCATGGGAAGCAGTGAATGAATTCCTTGTTTTGTTTTGCTTGTGTGCACAGTTTTTGCTTTTCCTATTAAATGTATTCATCTCACCCTCTGAGTTTTCTGGCTTTTACCCTTCCAATTCTCTCCCCAGTCCCCTTGGTGGGGGAGTAAGCAGCTGTGAGGGGCTTGGTGGCTGGCTGAGGTTAAAACACAAGTTACAAATGTTATCACTTCAAATATCCCCCCTTTTCTACTTCTTACCCCAGCTCTATATGCTGAGTATGATACCATATTGGATGGAATATCCCTCTGGTCAGCTGCTGTCAGCTATGCTGGCTGTGTCCCCTCCCATCTCCTTGTGTACCCCAGCCTCCTCAGTAGTGTGGGGAGGTGCGGTGCAGAAAAGGATTTGATGCTGTGCAATCTCTGCTCAGCAATAAGGAAAACATCCATGTATTATCAACACTGTTTCCAGCACAAATCCAAAACATAGCCCCATGCTCGCTTCTGTAAAGAAAGTTGACTCTACGGCAGCCAAAACCAGCATAAAAAAATAGTCTTTTGGTCAAAGACTGTGTATGGAGGTATGTCATTTTGCACTGTCAGCATCTAATGATATTTCAGTCTTTTCACTCACTTACCATAAAGAAACACAGTTGCAGGACTGGAAATGAACACCTTTCCCCTTTTCAAACTCACATATCATTAAAAATTACAAAATATGACTTTGAAACTTGCTACATAAATTCTGTAAAAAGGCGAATACTTGCCGTACAACATAACCAAGTCAAAGTCAAATCCACTATGTATGGTGAACTTTGCCAGCCAGCTATGTAGAGTCAATAGATATCCTGATACACTTGCGCAAATCTCAAAGACATCAATGGGGAACAAGTGCAAAGATCAAGGGCAGTCATGTCCCTTACAACCAATTCATTTTATTTCAAATCTGCATTTTTATAATTCTGGCTGGCATACTCTCTTAATCCAATATTGCAGAACAACACCTTAAGGCCCTAAGCTTGTTTTAAACATGCTGGTTGCTTTATGCAGAAACTTAACTTGGTCAAGCTGTCTCAGAACTTTTTTTTTTATTCCTTTTGTTGCAGATCATCTGCAAACAAACAGGTGTAATTTTACAGATGATTTATTCAGAATCATTTAAGTGTGATGCATGGCTTCACAACATGTCTTCTCTGATTTCCTAGCATTTTTTCTATTTGACTGCACAAATTTCATTTTTCTAGCTCTGCCCTGTGAAGCATTTTTATACAGAAAGGACAAAAGTCAAGTTATAAGACAACAAAGAAAGTATTTTGTATGCAAAATTTTTGGCACATCTTTTACATGTGACTTTCATGCCCTGTAACTATGGATTTTTTCTGAGAGGAAAAATAGTCTGCCAAATATGGAGCTCAAGAGTAAGAGAAGCCTGAGCTTTAATTCAGTGTTCCTACATTGCTTTTGTGGATGACAAGTATTCATTGCAAACTTTTCATATTCTTTTGTCACTACAAAAATTTAGAAACACAAGAAGATTCCTAAAAAGAAGCATTTTTCAGTTTTCCAAACAAGTCATCATTGTTTCCAACAGCAGTCTGGCACCTTTTGCTTTAGATGGGCCATGAATAAACTACATAGTTTATGGTGCTAACAGCAGGTTTTTCTTAAATATTATGTTCATAGAGTACTTAATTGCAAACATTTTATGTTACAACAATTAGCAAATATGAAAATATATTTTTGAATGTTTTAAAGCCTGCTGTTCGTGAGTGACTGAAATGGTTAAATAACCTTTCATGTAAAGCAATCTCATAAATTAATGATGAAGAAAATATGATTTTACTTGCTTTTTTCCAATGATTTTTGATATAAAAAAGATGCAAGAGTAAATAAATAAAGAAAGAAAGAAAGAAAGAAAGAAAGAAAGAAAGAAAGAAAGAAAGAAAGAAAGAAAGAAAGAAAGAACAACCATGCCTTAAACCACAGGAGAAAAGTTTGAGATTTCTGACAAGAACTTTATGCTCTCTGTCTTTCATACCCCACTTCTTGACCTGAAGAGGTTACTTGACCTTCAGTCTTTTGGGATGCTGAATGTAAGTAAAAATGTGCACTGGGAGTTAAAGAAAGTCCCTTAGTAGTTCACAGTAGCTGAATGGACAAGATGTCACAAGGCTAATTGAACTTCTATCCCAGCTCTATTAGTCACTTACCCCTATGACCTAAGTCACTCCTCTTCTCTGTTCTCTTCTTTCCACTCCAAGTTTGAAATGAAATGTCTGATCAGGCTAAAATAATTTTGTACACATGTACTTGTAGAGAGCTTGACACGATGAGGGGTTGATCCATTTCAGATGCTTATGTACTGCTGCACAGGAAAAAAACTCATCAAGGGCATATAGAGGACAATTAAAATTTATGCTTTTTGCAATAAAATTTGCTTATAACCTATCCACTTCACCTTATTCCAGACCCCTATTACTGTCTTGCAGTTATTGACCCCTCTTGTTGAGCCAATGCTGGATTTTTTGGGGGAGCATGTAGGGAAAAAACTCTTTTTAACCCAGGCCATTTCACTAATCTACTACACAGAATCAAAAATATTTCTTTGGGGATGATTCAGAGGGATTGGAAGATGGGATATGATGCAGAATTTTGAGAATATGCAGTTACTCAGGACTCTATGAGAAAATACATGAAACTTAAGGACATCTTCGTAGATTTATGCCTATTTATATGTTCTTGGTTCACCCCAGCAAGCAGCTAACACCACAGAGCTGCTTGCACACTCCTCCCTCACTGCCTTTTCCAGGGGGCAAGAGGAAATGGAATATATAAGCAAGAAAATTTGGGGAGTCAAGATAACAACATCATCATCAACAACAACAACAACAACAACAACAACAACAACTACTACTACTACTACTACTACTACTACTACTACTACGACTACGACTACGACTACGACTATGACTACGACTATGACTACGACTACTAGAAGAATATGTAGAGGAAGAGAGAAGAGAGGAGAACAGACCAAGTGATGCAAAGTCAACCATTCACCACCTCCCCATAACTACACTGATGCCCAGTCAGTTTCTGGGCAAAACATGGTTTACCTTCCTAAATCCTCCTATTTCCCCTTTCATTTCTAAGCATGGTATGTAATATCATTTTGATCAGTTTGCGTGATCTGTAAAGTTGACTCCCCTCCCAAACTACTGCACAACATTCCAGTCTATTAACTTGGGGACACAGTATGAGAAGCAGAGAAGGGCTTGACACTGCTCAAGCACTGATTTTAGCAGAACCCAGAACATTTATGTATTATCCAAATTGTTTTGGTAGAAAATCTAAAACTCAGCCCCATATAGATGCTATGAAGAAAATTAACCCTATCCAGGTCCAGTACAACACATATATTACAGAAATAGTCATAGTTATGCATGTCTCTTTCTATAATAGCTGATAAACAATTAAAAGTAATCTAGAGACTGCAGTTCCTTGCTTTTCTCAAGGTGAGTGCAGAAGAAACATAGAATCTCAAATTAAAGCCTTTGCATGAAAAAGTTCGCCCCTTTTAACTTTTAAGGGCAAGAAGAGCATCATAAGCTGTCACATGAAGTAAACACTTAGAAGTTACAGAATACCTTAGGTCTAAAAAAATATATTATAAATATTATATACCTTTACTACACTGTACTAAACTATCTGCTTACAGAACTGTGGGATATTCTGTGCTCAGATACTGTATTTGAAAAATCAGGTTCCTCTTGGCCAAAGTTACTTGCATTGATGGAGTTTTTTTGTTTGTTTCAAATGATATCTCTATAAAACCCTTGAAAGCACATTAAGGATCAAAATGTTTTGTTTCAATAGTATAGACCTGATACACAATTGTATGTTGAAAGTCTTCTTGGAAGCCAGCTGAAAATGAAGCTTGTAGAAACTTTTTATGCCATTCCTAGCATGGTTTCGACTGTCCTGGCCCTGTTTGCAATGTGTAGCATTTCCATAACATCCTACTTTCTCCACATCATGTAATCTGTTTATAATCTAAAGCCTACAAACTTGACATATTCTGAAAATAACAATATTCTCATCATCTTTCCTTTTTTTCTCCATGGATATATGTCTGAGCTCCCACGGCTCACAGCAACTTGTAAAGCTTTGTCTCTAATGACAGATGTTATACAGAACTCAGTAAAATGTGTCTACACAGCTCAGTGGGAACCTGAATGATCCCATGCAGATAAACTCATTTGCGTTACGAGTTTATAGTAATTACTTGTAGGAAAATGGTTGAGCTGCACAAAATTATTTACAATACCTTTGATAACCCACCCCAAAAGTATGATCCCTGGAATATGCCACTTTTCTTCAATACTAAGAAACACAGCAATGTTAAAAAAAAAGGACAAAGACTTTGCATCTGAAAAAGCACATTGTTGCAAATAGAGAGTTTAAATATTTGAAAAGCTCACAGATTAGTTCAATTACATGAAACAAATTAGCGGCATTATGTTAAAATAAATATAAACCTTGAAGCAAACACCAAGCTTTAGAAAAGTCAGTTTTCATGTATTTATTATCTTGGGCAAATAAAGACTGTCCCCGAGGAAACTCACAGTACTTTCTTTATTTCCTCAGGCCACCTCTACCACATCCTCTGTCTTTCTGCACCATTCTGAAGATCTGATCAAAGTTTTCCCTTACTATATTGCCTTAAAAGTCTGTAAAAAAGACTTCGAGCCAACTTTTAGTAGGACATAAGATAAAGGGTAGTTACTTTTAATGAGCACTCTGGCTCATCCAGGAATACATAGACACATGCGTGTGCAAGCTTTGATTTCCATAGCTTTTATAATATAATCTATCCAATCACTACTTTACACTTGTCCAGGTTCCACCTCTGTCCCCTCCCAGTCCCCATCCCCTGTGGAATTGGGGCTGGGTGTGATGACACCCCCTTCTTCATCCATCTCCTCTTCTTAGTGTTCAAAGGTCTCCTGGACGCTTTCCAGTGTTCCGGGTCACTCTGCTTTGTGCTTATGTTTCCTTCTGATATTCTCCAATCTTGTACCTTGAAAAAGAGACTAAACAGCTAGGAGATCTTAGCTGCCTGTTCTGGAGCAGGGGTAGAGATAGAAAGACCTTATACTTAAGTTGCTCAGTATTAACCCACTAAAAATCTACAGCTACTGCTACTGTGTTCCTAAAATCTACAAAATATGAAAATCGAAAAAGCAAAAACCCCTTCGGCATCACTAGGTACTGAAGGAGAGGGACAGGTACAATTGTGTTGGGAGGAACAACTCACTTTTATTTAAAATTTCTGAAGAAGCTTCCTTGTGAGCAAGTAAAGGCTTGCTCAGTAACAGTATTGATTCCTGTCAGAGATTATTGCATCTTCCAATGCACTGCCAGGTAGAAATTATACTTATGCACTTCGGGGAATTACAATAACAATATATGATTCAGATGGCTCTGTATACAGGACTAATAGTATATAATAGTAATAATGGCATCTTGTATATAGAAACGGCAAACACAGTTTGTGTACTGTGCATTGTCTATGGATTGTGTTTTTCTCATATATAAATAATTCCAATGGGATGAAGTTCAACAAGGCCAAGTGCCGGGTCCTGCACTTTGGCCACAACAACCCCATGAAGCGCTACAGGCTGGGCACAGAGTGGCTGGAGAGTAGCCAGGCAGAAAGGGACCTGGGGGTATTAATTAACAGGAAACTCAACATGAGCCAACAGTGTGCCCAGGTGGCCAAGAAGGCCAATGGGATCCTGCCCTGTATCAAAAATAGCGTGGCCAGCAGGACCAGGGAAGTGATCCTTCCCCTCTACTCTGCATTGGTGAGGCCACACCTTGAGTATTGTGTTCAGTTCTGGGCCCCTCAGTTCAGGAAGAATATTGAGGTGCTGGAGCGGGTCCAGAGAAGAGCAACAAGGCTGGTGAAGGGACTGGAGTACAAGTCCTATGGGGAGTGGCTGAGGGAGCTGGGGTTGTTTAGCCTGGAGAAGAGGAGGCTCAGAGGTGACCTCATCANGTAAGAGATAAACTGGTTAAACTACTGTTATGATTAGTAGAATTCGTATAACAATAATATCCAACAAGGATCTTTGCACAATCACACCAGGCATTGAGTGCAAAAGATTCAAAAATATCCATTTTTTATTATTGTTATACAAATTCTACTAATCATAACAATTCACACAAAAAGTTTTGCACTGACTAAATAGTTTGCAGAAAATATCTAATTCAGGTGTCATACCTTAAGTCGCTGACTCTGGTTCCTCTTTCAGCCTTTCTACCTTTCAGCTTGTCTGCATAAAACACTTTCATACTTAGCAGTCACCAAGACTTCTGAAGTCAGTCAGTTAGTACTGCAGTTTATTTTAAGAGATACCTTTTGTTGCTGGCGGACTACAAATTCTTGCTTAAAAACATACCATGAACATAATCAGGGTTTAACAAATTTTTCAAATTGTGCATTGAATATTCAGGATATTGTAACTGCAAGTAACATAGATATTTTATATTATGACCTGCCATTCTAACATTACTTAAAGATAAATGACCTTGATAAATTCTATCTTATTCACACTTTGAGTGTAAAGTGTTGAAATAAAAAGCTGATAAAACATAAAGTGTTGAAATATCATGTTATTTTCAACATTTTATCTGTCGTTAGCCATTTATTTCAACACTTTATATAAAGTACATTAAATACTCATCTGTCAAGTACGTGTTTGAAGGCCTAAGGACATAAAGATGCCTCTGAGCAGCAGTACACACTTGGGCACCACTGGTGGGTCACACACCATGACAGTAATACTGAAGTAGCTATGAATGTTACAGGGCTAAAGACCACAGGAGGATCTATGGAGATCAAGGGCAGCAGAGGTATGAAACAGCACTGAGTGGGTTCCAGACAAAAAGCTCTTCAGTAACAAAATAGCACTAGCTTAAGATAGCAGGACACAAATATATACCTTTTATGTAAGAGTATGAATGTGTACCAGTGAGGTCACAGCAGGTATTTGTGGCAGCCTGCATAGCAACACATGTTGCATTGACACAAGGAATCCTGAACAGGTTGTTGGCAGCCCTCTCAGTTCTGTCCAATGGAAAATTTCTTAGACTGTGTCATCCATGCTTCTGAGGACCATTGTCACCTTTTATGCAATACCATGACCATTTCAGAAAAAAGAAATTGGTTAAAAGGTCAATTAAGGGTTTGTTTACCTGGTAATCAAATTAATTTGTGTATTAGTTAAAGTGCATTGAATCCCTATGTGAGCATCTTTTGAAGTGAAATAGGTGAAGTAGTGCCACTATATTTTTGAGGCTGCCAGTATAACTGCTTAATGTTTTCTGAATACTCTACTTCAGATCCAGACCTTTAATTCAACTAATACATCTTGATGTCTTTGATTTAACACTCTTGAAAACAAGCTTTTCAACATTTTTTTTGTGAGCCAGACTAAAGAAAAAAGTAGGAGTAGGCAGGGTAGCATTTCCCATTTCTTCATCTTCCAGAATTGCATCAATACTCATGCATTAGGGAAAGCAGGGAGGTCAAAGAGTGCTCCATGGCTATTTTCTTTTTTATTTCTTTATTATTTTCTTCCAATCTTAGCACTCTTTGGTCCAGGACTGTTAGACACCAGATTAGTAATAATTGGGTTGGAATCATCTTGTGGGGGGTGCCTGTGTGTGTGGAAAGACAAGGGATGGGTCAAATCTCGTGGAGCTGGGGTGGCATCATATCGATACCTCATGGCAGGGCCCTGGAGCCCACACGGGGAAGCCTTGGAGCAGTTGTCAGTCACAAGCAGCCCATGAAAACTATAACACCCCACAGCTCCTGGTGCCTCTGACCCAGCTTGGATTGGCAGGGACAGCAAGAACATCGCCCCTCACCCTGGCCTGGGACCCCAGAGTGGCCGGTGGGTCAGAGACCCCACCTGAGGAGACTGGTGATAGGGATCAGAGCAGATAAAACCAAAGGCATATGTTTGCTGCATATCATGACCCTGCCATCTGGATGTGTGAGAGCTGATCTTCCACAAGATGACATAGCTACCATCTTCCAGTGGTAGCTGTATGATCTGTTTCTCCCTCTTTCTACGTCTTACTTCTTTTGCTCATTTCTTGATGCTTTGGGTGGCTTGGAGCTAGAGGGATTGGATTTTGACTTAAGTGTTGCGGAATAGTATGTGTCAAATCAGTATTGTGGTGGAATACTTTATCTAGCTTGTGTAGTGCCTTTTTGAACTTTTGTCAAGTTCCCTTATTATCTCCCCTAAATTATTAATAAAAAATACTTTTTGGGAACAAGTTGGTGACTTATTCTCTTGATGCTATCTTGAGGTATTAAAGAACCTTAAATATATATTTTAAAGTAAAACTCCTGGCTGAGCCTGTGAGCTTGCAGCTCCTGGCTCCGGATTGTTACAAGGATCCACCTCAGCTACCATAGACCTGTTGTGTGTATATACTTATGTGGTACCAAAGACATGAAATAGTTCAGCACGTTCCTAGTAAGCTGGGCTCAACCCATGGCTCACAGGATTTGTGAAGAGGTGTGTTCTTATGACACCTGCACACATGGGAGGTGGTAATACTTTCTCAGAATTAACCTGGGGATCATCCAGTGTTTTGACTAGGTCTGAGTACTGGTGCTTACAGGTACTTTAACAGCAGCTCAAACTGTTTTCCTGGCAGGACAAGCAGAACTAAGAAACTCTCTCTCCCCCCTCCCTAGAGTTTCACAAGAAAGTTGAATAGGAAGGAAGAGCTCTTTTATCCTAAAGATGAATATATCTCTGTTAACTGGTACTAAAACTATACATTCGTATAGTGGTGTGAATGTGGTAAACTTCTGGCACAGGAAAAGAATAAATATACAAGAGCATATGCTCCACAAAAGCGCTTGAATACACTTCAGTGTTTGTCCTACTCATATGGAAATTCAGTACCAACAAACTATTACCTGCCTACTTCACAGACTGAAGAAAATTGAAGCAAATAAACCAGCCTAATTTAAGATTGATATTGCAAATAAGGCACTAAATGAGGCAAATTTGTATTGGAAAAATAGTATTTTTTAAAATATGTTTGGAGACACAGGAGCTATATTTCCTTAAAAATATATTCTTGTACAAAATTTACTTATAAAATGCACTACAACTAAAACACATATTGATTTATTTTTCTTATTTTTGGAGAAAGTCTTTTAAGATAAACAAAAATTCTGTTGTCCTACCAGTGTAATGTCTTTTTGCAATATAAGCTGAAAATTTAAAGCTCTTCAAAGTGTTCCAAATATGGCAGTTATCTGTTCATGAACTGCAGGGGTACAAATGGAGATAAAATCCAACTATGCTGAGTTGTATTTGGTGGCATCTTGTGACATTGCACTGATCTGGCACATCACATCACATAATTTGTGTTGTTCATCATACTTTATATAATGCCTAAGAGGTTTTTGATTTTTTCATTTTTATAGATTTTAGAAGTACTAGTAACTGTAGTAAAAGGCAAATTTAGTGTGTTAATATTTCTGGCAGCTTAAGTTCAATGTTTATGTATCTTAACCTCTACCACATATCAATAGCTTAAATTCTTTTAGTTTTTAGTCTTGTTTCCAAGGTAGAAAGCTAAAGAGTATCAGAAGGCCTGCAGAACGAGACATAAACATAAGCCAACAACGTTGGGTCTGAAGAACACTGGAAAACCTCCAAGAGTCCTACATGTGCTGAGAAAGATGAGGAAGAAGGGGTCCCACAGACCCCTGACTCAAATCCTGAGGAGGTGTGACCAGGGGCTGGATGGGGCTGGACAGAGATGTGGGGATTGGGTAGACAATATTATAAAAACCATAGAAATCAGTGTTCAATGTGTGTCAATATGTATTCCTGTGGGCCCTAGGCCTGATATTAAAGGACTTTCACTTTTTATCTTATCCCACACTAACTCGGCTCAGAGTCCTGCTTTGCTGGGGTCTCTCAAGGCATCAATATCAGAGGGCAGAAATTATCCTGTGCTAATTCTGCTCACCTGTGTAGAACTGCTCTAAGGAGGAGTCTGAACCACTGGATTTTCACTTTCTGAGATCATTATTAGAGTTTCCTACTACTTCTCAAATAAACATATTATTTAACTGCTGTTGTCACTATTATTATGTTGTTATTATTCAATCCATTATTTCAACTGCTATTGAAAGTTACTATAAATGGTTAGTTTTAGCAGGCATGCCTAAAGATGCCTGAAGTAATCAGTGTAGTTTCTCAGAATCCCCTAAAATCAACAAAATAGGAAAGTATTGAAAATATAAGACACCTCCTGAAATTTTCTTTTTCTGTACCTTCATATGCAAGAAAAACCCCAAACCACAAAAAAACCCCACCAAACCCCAAAGTCCTTAGGGGTCCTTTTATGACCATATTTTACCCTCTTACTTAATCTAGTCTTTTCTTTCTTCCTAATTTTTGGATAGCGCTGTCTTGGGTTGAACTGGCAAAATGCCAACTGCCCAANACGACAGCTGTGAAGCAACTGCCCAAGCCCCTCCCACACACTGGATTTTACCTCTTTTGAGATGATGTAGTATGGTATGGAATACAATATTATTGGCTAAAAGAAGTCAGCTGTTAGCTAGCCCAGCCCAGCTCAAGTCAGCTGACAATTCTAGGCCTAATATGATCTTTAAAGCCTAAATTTAGGCCCACCTGGCCAAACCATAACAGCGCAATAGAGGTTTTGGTAAAAAGCAGTCTTCAATTTCCATTTTGCACACCTTACATGGCCTCAGGATGACTTAAAAAAGAAGGTTCCCTCAGGTAGGGTGAGTAGACCCCTCTGCTCATCCCAGCCAATGTACAGTGATGGCACTCCATTCTTTCTCTTTCGTCTTTTTTCTTCCCACTCTTGATCACATGCTGCTACTGTATACTTTGCACTAGCTGTGAGCTCCACTGTGAGCTAATCCAATTCACTTCCCTTGCAAAAGTACAATATAGAAAAAACCCAAACAGATTTAAAAAAAAGTTTTTTTTCTACGCTGTGATTGAATCAGCTTGAGGAAAGCTTTAATGAGCGCTGGTGCTTGTGAAAAGGAGGGGTAGAACTATAGAATGGAGCTGAAATACATATGAAGAAGGGAAGACTTCCGGTTCTATGGCAATGATTTCTTAGAATGACAAAGCTTTGCATGGAAACATAGCTTAGCTGTCTTTGTAACTAACTCATCACTTATCACTCATCTCCAGTCCACACTGGGAAAATAAGATCACTGTTGTAAGTCGATCCCATTTGAAAGGAAAATTATCCAGGTTACTGATTCTTAATGAAACTCTCTTGTTGTCTTTCTACTAACAAGAAATGAAATAGCTTTTTGGTATGTCATTGATAATTTCAGGCTCATAAGGAAGTAAAAAAGTAAAAGTGAAAGGCTAATATTATCTACTAAAGAGCCAACATCCTCAAAAATATTTATTTTGCAGGCTGCTGTGGATATGGGTAGAGAAGTTTATTAGTATACTAGCCCACTTACAAAGGATTCTAGTTTACCATCAAAACAAGACTCTTTGGATTACAGATTAAATGTTTCATTCTGGTAAAAACTGTGAAGCAGTGAATTGATGGCAAGCAAATAGCAACTTTTGATCTATCCTTGGGCTTCAACATGAAAACTGGAAACATTAGAGACAATTATCTGATTCCACTGAAGATCAGTATAATCAAGACAAAACACTCTCTTGAACTTTTCATGAAGTTTATCTTTTCTCATAAGAATATCCTGATTTCTGTGGTGCAGAGGGACAGGCACTGAGAGGCTTAGTGACATAATAGATTCCATATTAATAGTTACTTGCCACTGACTTTTATATCCCGCATTTAAGGATAGTAATTTCAGAGAAAAGTATTTCTACTGTGCTAATTGCAAGGAGGATTTTGCTGTGAAGGCAGTTTCAAACAGCATAATTAAATGATTTTCAATCATTCTTATGCCAAAACACTTACAGATTTACACCTACCTTTGATAGTTTGAAGAGGTTATCTACACTGCATTGAAGATAAACAACTCAATTCTAATGCAGGAGATTCCACCACTGAAAATAGTCTTTACTGCCACAATGAACAGTGCTGGAGCCTGAATGCAGCAGCATGTTCCCTCTTCCCTTGTGATATGCAGCTGTCCCTGTTCCACACCAATCCTGCCAATAGAAGTACCAGAGCATGCTCAAACCTTCCTCATGCTGCACCAAGTCTAACTGTTCTAAGTGAAGTCAGGTCAAGGAATTCCAACAATATGTACATTGTTGAAGATAGACCTTGCAATGCTTAGGACTTCATTTTTTTTTTTTAGGGACTGATACAGCTTCCATAACCATGGCATGCAGAAAGGAAGAGGTGAGGCCTGGAAGTGTCTGCATCAAAAGAGCTAATGCAAATGTGAAGGTTGCTTCCTTTAAAATGAGTGAAAAGCTTTATGTGAATTGAAAAGGACATGTAGAAGGCAGCAATCAGCTTACCCTGTAATAAATATGCTACTGTTGGAATAGTTCTGAGATGCTTTAAGGGCTTTGTCAATTTTTAAGAATTTCTTTATTTTTTTAGAGCTCGGACAGCTTTAACTTCTGTAGGTCCACCTATTGCTCATTATTCCCCCAGCTGTCTTAAAAACTCATTCTGCATTTATTCTCACTAGTGACAACTGTGAAAAAGGATGTTGTTACAGAATGCTGTTGCTGAGAAACCTGTGTTGGTTTCAAGTGAAATTTCCTCTTGAACAGCTTTTTAGGGCTAGGATGGGGTTTCTTCTCAAAGTGAACACACTGATGTTTGGACTAGTTTATTTAGTGGGTGGTTTCCATGTCTATACTCTTAAATTCTCAACAGCTCTCACACTAAAGGAACGTAGTCTGAAGAATGTAAATTTTCTTGTATGGTCTAAGCTGGAAAGGCCTTGTGTAACAAGAGAACTTAGGAAAGAGGTTTCTGAAAGACCAAGTCAAAATTATTTAGCAATCTATTTATTACTTTCTGAGCATGGATTTTGCTAAGGACTGAAGAAGGGAGGAAGAAAACCTGAATACACAAAACAGAAACAGAAGTGTTGTGTGTTATATTTCATTTTGTCCATAAAATGGATAAAACCATCTTAAGGTCTAGTGGGCATTTATGCTAGAATCAAACAATAGGAGTAGAGGAAAGATTAAATATAATGAACATCAGGGTACAGCCTTTAGGGTTTTCCTGCATTGCCATGAAATAGAGAGAAGTAAGAAACCCTTGTCTGGTCTACTTTTGATTTATAACAACCTGGTGATCAGGCCAGATATAAGTAAGTAAAGGAGGTAGAACAAAGATAATTTATTCAAAATGAAGAAAAATGACAGGGAGCTAAATTTCTCAAA
The DNA here is from genome assembly GCA_013396695.1 of Sakesphorus luctuosus. NCBI lineage: Eukaryota > Metazoa > Chordata > Aves > Passeriformes > Thamnophilidae > Sakesphorus > Sakesphorus luctuosus. The sequence continues at coordinate 16,954 of VWZD01012566.1, forward strand.
GAATGTTTTTCTAATATGCCCTTTTTTCCTGATCTTCTGTCTCAAGGAAGAAATAAAAAGGGCAGGACAGGCTTTGGCATATGATAAATATGTTGGAGATGTTAAAAATAAAATACTTTTTTTTAATATTATTAGGACAGATCTTTAACACTGGGATACTTAACTTCAAATTCTCTGCTTCTTCCTGAGTGTCAACATGAATATGCAAAAATATTAGTGCAGTTCAGGACAGCAAAACATCAGGTATTACTTGGTCCATCCTCCCTGTCAAAGCTATTCCAGTTGTCACAAATTCCTTCAGTATTAACTGAGACTCAGAGAGTCAGATCAAGAACAGCTTAATGTATTTGAAAACTGTCTAGTGCTTTGTAGGTGCTAAAGTGAAGTAGCTAAATTATTGACTGAAGAAATTTACTCATGCTCAGTAAAATTATAACCACTTTATCATACCTTTTTTTATATAAGAAGGGATATCATGTTCCAATAAGATTTTAGTGTCCACCAGAAATACAAATGTTATCAGTAACAAGAGCATATATATGACTTCTCTGTATAGCTATTCTTGTTTCTGGTTTCCTTTTTTCCCCCTTGTGATACCTTTTTTTTGTTTCCACTAACTGTAAGTCAAATCTTTTTGTCTGAATTAGGAGCAATTTTATTCATTTATAGCTGGGTTTATTAGCTAGATGTGTAACTGAAGATCTACTCTGATAATTCTTTGCCAGTTAACTGGACAATAATGTGTTTCGACACAGGCTTGTGGAGAAACAGCAACCATTCAGTATGACTGGACATTGTATTTTGCTTACAGTATAGATTAAACTAAGATGGGCTTTCAGAAGTGGACTCTGGTTACTAAGGCTAAGTACAGACTGGGCATACTTTATTTTCTCTGTGATGCTTATTTCAGTACTTAAAACATCTGAACATCTGAGCCACTAAATTGAAATAAAATTCATAGAGCACCTTACAAAAGTTCATGTTACAGCATGTTACATTTTGGAAATAATTTGCTCATGAGCTTTCTATCTTCATTATTTTCTCTATTTTAAAATAAAAGGCTACCAAGCTAAAAGTTTGCAGTTATTACAGATTAATTTCAAAGCAAACCAAAACAAGACAAAAAAGAGGTGAAAACACTGGAGATCTGGTAGGTAAATATTTTTCAAATTTTCAGGTTAAAGTAAGGAAAACTCTAATAAAATATTCTTGAACTAATTCTGAAAGAAGAATAAGTCATGAACTGAAAGGGCTTCATAAGTGAATAAAGTATTTGCGTATTGATAAATTACTGATAATCCCCATGCCTTAATGGATCCAGCTGATCTAGCAGGTTTCCAATGGATTCAAATGCCAACCTCTAAAAAGCTGAACTGAATCAATATGAAAGTTACACATAAACTGACAAAGATGAATCAGCTGTTTTATCTAGCATAACCTTCTCTGGATTATTCATACATTACCTTTAACATGTCTCATGCAGTAAGAATGATTCAAATTTTCTTTTCCATTGTGCCTGTCATTCTGTCATATTTTAATGCCAATACTGTGTTTATCAGGGACATTTTGCCAGGGGGTGTGTGTTCATTTTTGCCTTTCATTCAGTGAAAAGAGAAAACTTCACTTTGTCCTTGCATTTTTGCATAGCATCACACCCACACAGCAAGCTGGTGACTTGCTGTGCTGTCATAGTAAGCGTCAAGGATGTATGAAATGTAGTTTGTTGGAACTCCTAACTCTGTTTATTTTTTACTGTTTAATGACTTTCCTTTTCTATTCCCTTGCTGCTTCATATGGTGCAACTAAAAGTCTGAAAGCAAAGAGTAGGCTGAATGAACAAGCAAATTATTATGGTGGCTGAAAGTTCATGAAAAATTGTATTCCATTAGGGAAAAAGGTGGGGAAAAAAACCCCCACCAAAATATCAGAGAGTTAAGCCAGTTAACTGACATAACAGTCATGACTCCTCCACTTAGAAGCTGCAGGTCAACTCTACATTTTATGTAAAAATACACTCATAAATACTGAAAAATGAGTCAGAAATTGTGGCCCTGAATCCACTTTACTGAGGCATAACTTATTAAGCAAGATCTCTAGGTATGATTGGTACATCCTATATAATCAGCCCTTCTTCACTATCACTTTCACACTTGGAATTGTAGCTTTACACCAAAATGGTCTCCATTTTAAGTGTGAACATTACCCAAAATCAAGACCAAACTTCAGAAATACAAAGCACGGGTGTACTTTGTGATACTATAATGTAGGTGGCAGAAGCACTGAACAAATATATGTTTCTATCTTTCATATACCTTGGAGAGGATGTTTTGCAGGATACTTTTTACATCTAGGTTGAGCTCAGGGATAAAACATTTGTGTAACAGTTTTATGAAACTGAAACTGTGGACAACAGAACTCCCCAGAGCTGTTCTTCCTAAAACCAACAAAGTAGTCTTTATTAGATTGTATCCTTCATTCTTTAAAATTTGTTTTATCTGCTTGACTGCGAGCTCTAGCAAAAATATAAACCAACATTTTTTTGCCCCTTAAACCTCAAATACTGGATATAGCAACTTTTCCAACTTTCTGGTATTTTATTAACTTTGATAATATACAGTACATAGAAACTGTTTTGAGCATAAATTCCTCATATTGCCAAGAAAATAGTGGGAGAGGAACTCCAGTTTAAACAAATGAAAAAAACCCAAATGATTGAGCATTCAGTCAAAGAATTTCTGGCTTAAGCTATGCAATGAGTGGATGGAGCCCATCCTTAAATGCTCAGTTAGTTATACGCAGAAGCATCTTTAAGTAATTTTATATTCCTAAAAGAGGACATAAGAAGAATTTAAGAGCCAAAATTGAGTATTGCACTGGAGACTTCCTTTCCAGTGCTTGGCAGTCATGGGGCTATGGGAGTATTGTCTCACCTCAGCTGTGAAGTTCTGGCCATGATTAAAGGCAGACTACTGGCCTGGTGTCACAATGCTTTGTCTCATGAGTTGGGCATTAACACCCTAACTCTGCTCCAGAAGATCTTAGGGACTAGACTGACACACACTGTGTACTCTAGTGAGGAAATCAGATTATGAGTTTTGCTTATAGCAACACCAGTAATGAAAAAACAGGATACAATTCAAATTAGAAGAAAGAATAAACTACACTTGAAAAAATTATGTCACAGAGAAGTCAGATCTCGCTGGGGAGAAGGGCTAAGAATTAAGAATCTCTCATAAGAAATAAACATTTTCTAATGTCTATCAGGTAGACTTGTGGATGAATGGCATATTGTTCTTTGCATTCTCTCATGTAAAATGTTGTTATTTCTTAAAGTAGTCTGTAGGAACTTTCTTATGCATGCTTCTAGCTAGTCAAAACCAAGTGGCCATAGAGGAGGAAAGAATAAGCCATAAAGTTGATATATTTGAATCTAACATTAAAATTCAACAATAATCCTTCCCTCCTTGAGTGTGCCTCTATTTTATTAAGTATTTCAATGCAATATAATTAATTTATTAGTAGCAATTAACGTACTGGTAGCAATATCCTTGAACAAGGGCTGTAACTCAAGAAACCATGCTTAATAAAAAAACCCACTGTGCTTCTAGTAACTCCTGTATAATGGAAGACCTGATACTCAAATATCTGAAAGTCAACATGAAGTGAAAATTTGATTAATCAGGAACTGAAACAGGACTTAATATGCACCAAATATTCTATGTTATAAAGAGCTGCTACAGCATATGCATAGCATACGCTGCTGAGAGCATTATTGGGTCTTTGATTCATTTATTTCTTAATTTTAATAAACCACTTACAGGCATGAACAGTTCCTTTTTCTTCTTTGTGACTATCTGACACAGCTTGGGAAAGCAAGTTCACTGTTCATTAGAGAAATACCACCCAGAGGGTCCTTTCAAAAAGCTTTGTGTATCCCAGCTGGAAAAAGAAGTCTAAATGTTTTCCATAGCCTCAGACTTCAATTCTGATGTATTGTCATCATCAGTATTGCATAAAAAATTATATTTCTTATTGTACTGCCTGGTAGACCAGTGTCACAAGGGAAATATCACAGCTCCTTTATAAGCAACTGTCCTATTTTAGATGTAAGTATATCATAAAGTACCTTGTATCTAACAGACCTTTTTGCTGTACAATACTTTCCACCAAGTAAGAGTATTATATTTCCCCTTTATGATCGAGTGTATCACCTATTTACCACACTTTTTTTTTTGTCCATTTATAATTTAATAGCATTTCTACTCTCTTGAGCTTTAAAAAATCAAACAGCTTCTCTTCAATGTGCTGGTCATTGTTCTCTACTCTCTTTTTACCTTAAAACCTTCACAATTAACTTCTGTCACCTTAAAAACCTTCCTCACAGCACATTGCTCCAGTTGTTGAAGCATATGTAATTACATCCAACAGAACCTGTCCTGGGGCAAGCTGGTTTCATGCAATTTTTATAACACCTTTTTTCATTATTTAAGCAGAATGAAATCTTTAGGACAGTGTGATTAAACTGAAATTGGAATATGAAAGGTACTATATTCTGAAAAAAGGCAGACTCCTGCCATCTTTATGACAAATAGAAATTTATATCTTTATTTTTTCATAAGTAAGAAAGGGTTCAATCCACTTGCCACAGATATTGGCCACATATCCAGTACCATCATCATTAGGATTTTTCATGAGTCGATATTAGAGTTTATTAGTACTTTATGGCTTGGGCTGTAGCTTAATTCAGCGGAAATAGAGACAGTGATGAATATGACATTACAAGCCTGTCTAAAAATCTTTTCTGAATTTGCTAGAAAAAAAAAATCTGTAAAAAGCAATCTGAGAAGTAAAAACAGGTCAGGCACATGTTATGCAAATATTTCCATTAAGGTATTTCTTCAGTCTTAAGAACTCTAAATTGCCAAGTATAGAATACATGGATAAATGTTGTAAACTGATTACTAAAGCTTGCTGTGATGGGAATTTCTGTTTCATGGGATGTTCCAGATTGGATGAGAGCAAAACACCAACACTGCAGTCTCCTGCTTTGTAGAACAAACTATTTTCAGTCCATAACCTCACCCATGATCAGGCAAACTGGGCAGGCAGCCTGCCAGGCATCTGGGAGCTGGGCAGCAGGTAAGTCAGCCAGCAGGCAAAAGGAGGGCTAGGCAGCCAGCCAGCCAGGCAGGCATCCTGCAAGTCCATCTGCCACTCAGGCAGCCCAAAAGCTGGCAAGGTAACACACTGGTTGTCTCCCCAGATACCCAGCGGGACAGAATGGGAGCTGGTCAGCCCAGCAAGCCACCTGCCTGCCAGGTTAACAACCAAGATAGTCCTGCTGCCTGCTGCTTTCTGTCAATGGTTTTGAAGGAATGCATGTATTCCTGTGGAAAGTGCCAATTCTAATCTCTTGGCATCCAGATATTGCAGGAGAATGCATTTATCCAGCTCCACTTCTTACAAGAAATATGTGTAATTAATATATTGAGTTACAGATAGCTACAATGAAAGAATTTTTTGTCTACAGAAAGACTCAGGCTCAATTTAGGATTAAAATTATGTAATCTACCTGCTGCTTCATTACATTTATCATGCTGCTCAGATTTGTGTTTTCAAGGTGCTCTGCTGCTGTGCATTTGCAGTAGTATGTCATGTAGAGCAGCTTGCCACCTTCTGCCACTTCATTCCATCTGGGAACAAAAAATAAGGCACTTTTCTGCCTCAGTTTCTGATTAAATTTTATCTGGTGCATGTTACTGGAGTATACATAGGTGTTCCTAAAATACACATGTGAATGGATAACACAATGATGCTGAAAAAACCACTTGGTTGCTGTTGAGAAAAACAATTATTCCATTTACTAAAGGCAAGCCAGACCTGTGTCCTTCTGCCTGAAGGACTGGAAACTCATAGCTAGTTTTCTAGGAAGACATCCTAAAGACAATGTTTGAAGGAAGTAGATAATAGAAAAGTTTGTCTGCCTAAAGGTAATGGCTCTATGCCACAAATTATTCAAGATCAGCGACATATAGCATGGAAAGATTATGGCTTTCACCTCTGCTGGGAGGCTGGTGCTCTGGTTCTGACTGCAGGGATGTTTCTGTATGTTATAGTAGGACTTCTCTGCTTAAAAATGAAGAATGTAGTAAGAACAGGGGCTGGAACTTCCATTTATTTGCAGATAAGTACTCTCACTAATGGGTATGTATTATTATTAATGTTTATTTCTTTAACCTGAAATACTTTATTTCTCTTGAGTGTTCCAACTTCAGCAGTCATGGTAGAAAGTACAATCCTGTCCACTCTGGTTTATAGCCTTGGGTAAGGACACTGCCTTCGATCACTAATGTGAATTTCAACACCAATCTCTCACAGATGATCTGTTCACATATGTCTCAGTTTAAAAAGAAACCAAGCTGTCTACCAAGAAAAGTGAGGAATTCTTCCAGACTAGGAAGAGGGCCTTTCTCTCCTCAAAAGCACCACAACCTTTGAAATTAAAACTTTAATCAGAAAATGTAGAGAAGATAACAGTTCTTTACTGCAAATATATACACAGACACAGACACACAGACACACACACGTGTATATATATATATATCTATCTCCAAAACCAGAGCAGAACAAACAGCAATGCCGTAACCAAAGCTTTCAAACTAATAAAGTCCTGTCGCTGCCCCTTTGGCACAGTTATAAATACAGACAGCAGAGAGCGCTGTCACACTGAGGGTGGGAGTGGCTGTGGTGACTCACTCACCAGGGGGCGCTGTTGGGCTTCAGCAAGGCAACACACATGGAGAAAGGTTCGGATTCCAGAGCTCCCGTGGGAATGGCGGCACAGGGATCGGCTGGAACCTTTCCTGTAGGCAGTGCAAGGATCTTTCACCATCTTTTGTCTGAAAGCATTGGTGGGGGCAGTAAGCAATTCCTCTGAAGATAGTGCTAGCCCCTCAATGACTCTGTAATGAATCCAGGCAGTGGTGGTTTTACCTCTCAGGAAAACAGCGTGCAAAGTTGGGGATGAGGGCGAGCCAGAACTGCCCCTCCCAGTGCTGCCACCAGCTCAGCAAGCAGCAGCTGGGCACCCAAGCAGATGGAGAACAAAGGTGCAGCAGCAAAAACTTAGCACCGAAAAAAACCTCTCTGCCCACCTCTCAAGCCAGGGAAAGAGTGAGGTCCTTCCCACCAAAAAAAAAGACACCTCCCCTAATCCTTTCCCTAGCCATCACACTGGAATGCAAAACTATTAGCTATCCCTTTGTTTAGGCTTTAGACAGTTAGTTGGCTCTGGGAGCAGATAGTGAGGGAGCTGGGCTTCAATAAGCCATCTCGCTCTGGCTCCCAAACTCCAAACTGCTGTGTTGGCAAGGGACAAAAAACAAAACAAAACAAAACAAACCCCCTCCAAAACCCCCCAAAAAACCCCAAACCAAACCCGCAATATTCCATGAAAGATTTTGAAACTATAACAACATAAAATTTGGGAAAGTGTTCTTCCTTCTTGATGTGCCTTAAAAGATTAATCACAAAGTTTACAGGCTTGAGGCCAGGAGGGGACTGAGTGAAAAGCCTCAACTTCAGAAAAAGGCAGTCATGGAGACACATTTGGGGCCACCTGACAAATCCTTTTAATTTCTTCATGCAGTGGTCACAATCCCTAAGACTCAGTTTATTATGTGCTTCTCTCACCTCACACATTATTACATCTGTGTTACTCTTAGGGCTGTATGTCAAAGAGGATGAAACAGAAGCATCCTCAGCTTTTGAATTTCTTTTATGTGTCTGTGGGGAGGGACCAGGATCATACAATAGTTTGTATTTCAGGACAATGAGAAAAGCACTAGCTGCTGTAGAGCTCAAGGGTTATTAGCACTGTTAACTGTTCTCATACCAGCATCACAGAGCCTCAGTTCAGTAGCATCCTATGAAGAAGGTGCACAACCTGGAATATTTGCAGCATCTGTGATCTAGCTATGTATTGACTCACCCAGACTGGATCTCATATTTCTTCATGAAAGACTCAATACATTTTGAATTAAACATAAGGTCAAAATCAGAAATAAGTAGGATGAAGAAGGAGGAATCCTGCTGGTTTTGACTTCAAATAGGAAGAATAGAAGAGTCAAGAAACTGACATATAAGAGAAAGATTTAGGGAGACAAAAGAAGAAGAAACAAGCAAGAAGTAAACAGAATAAAAGCATAAAAGGAGGTTAAGGTTTTAAAAAGCAGAAAATATAGGAGTCATGGGAGTCATACACGTGAGAGATATTTTTTCCATTTCTTGTTTGTTTGAGAAAGGAAGACAATCAACTGCTTTCTAGTATTACTAGATTGATAATATAAGCAAATATATAATAAAATACAGAGTTTTAAGTTACTATTAGAAAACAATCTGAATACTGACTGCAAAAAAGTATCAGACGGCTCACGGAAGAGCGAAATGCTTTTGCATAAACTCAGAATATAATTTCCTTCACACAGTGCTTAAGTTACTTCTCATTGCTTGATAAACGTGTTTATCCCACATGCTTATATCCTCAATCTTCTTTTGAGGGGTGAGAACACTACTGCAGCATCAAGGAATCGTTCAAATTTCAAGATAATAACTTTAATTTTGAAATAATTTTGGTTTTCTGATTGGTAACAAATGCAGATTTTTTTCTTAAAAATACATTGAAATGTTGTAATAACATGAAGATTTCCCATGCTTTGAAGTGCTGGACAAGCCATCAGTAGCATTTGGGAAGTATGGTTGGAAGTAGGATCTTTTCATTATTACTTCCTGCTACCTGACTGAATGAGGGTGTGCAAGAGAATCTTGGGACCTGTCCTTGGACAGAATGTTCTCAACTTGGCCAGCTTTAGGAGAACACATTAAAATAATACTGAAAACTTTTTTAAGGTTCTAAAGCAACAGCAATTGAAATGGAATCTTCCTTTGTTTGATGGATGTATTCTGAGGCAGCTCTGGGACTCAAGAAGCCCATTCCTCTCTTCTCCAGGTGCGGAGAAGGCATAAACGCTTCCCCTAGCCTCTGTGACTTCTGTCTCATGTCCCATGACTCACACATTTCCTATTAATCCAAGAACATGTGGGGTAATAGGAAACGTGTCTCCTTCACACTAATGTTTTACTGCAAATGAAAGAGGCAAGGGACAAGGCCAGGCCATAGAGTAATCAAAGACAGTAATGAAGATATCATGATATCACTGCATAATATGTGATATTTTGGGTTTGTTGCTTTAGAGTCGCCATATTATCATAACATTATAGATTGCCCATTGCTCTTTTGTACCATTTATGAAGTGCAAAGGGAGCTAATTTCAATTCTTCTGCAGGGACCTTCTCTCACGCAAAGCCAGTCCCTGTCAATAGGAAGATCAAGCAGCCAATTCCTTCTCAGCAGCCCTGGGAGAAAGAGCTATAGATCTGCCACAGAGGTAGCTGTAGAACTCAGTCCTACTAATGTATAACCCAAAATGGCGATTTTGGCAGAAATAAACAAAGAATATAAAGGGTTCAACTTGCAGCACCTCAAGGAATTTATTCACATCTATTCAGCTAGATAGTGATTTTCAACAGGCAGTCTATGGGCTATTGAAGGATTGGGAGATTGCAAAAGCTTGCAGAATATTAAGCGTATTTATGAAAGCATAAGCATAGCAGATGAAGGTCTCGACTGTGAATCCTTTACAGTCTATAGACTGAAAGAGAGTCAAATGTTCCAAGTCACAACAAAGTAACTTTGCAACATATTCACAAAAACAATGCTGAGGATGTGAAGGTTGTTTCCAAGTGCCAATGAGAAGGGTATAGAAATAGGTAAAACACCACTGCAAAAGCTGAACACAGCAATAGAGATGACATATTTTGACAAAATTACCTTCCTTGCAGTAGTAGTCTTGGTATAAGTGCTTTCTAATATAAAAGCTAAATCTGTTTTATTATTAATATAACCCCTTGATCATGGCTTTCATGAGTTTGATGAAGCAAAATGCTGATATACTTTCCTTCTTTTGTGAGTTGAGAATTTTGCTGTTCACAAGATATTTCTTTCATTTAATTAAATATTTTTATTCCTACAGACTAGTTTTTTTACCTCCTACATTATGGGAAGAAATGCAAAGATAAGGCTGAAGATAACACCTTTCTTTCAGCAATAGTGTTGTTAGATATTGTAGCACTCATCAAGGATGCAATATTGATCTTTTACTGTTATTTGGAGCAAATATAATTATAGCTCTCTTTTGTTTGCATTGCTCAGTAACATTACAGGTTCTGACAGCTGCATGAGCATCTCAGAAGAATAAAAAAAATGTGTGAGAATATCGTTCGGATCAAGTTTTGTGAAGTACTGCATTTTTTATGTCTTGCTTTGTACTGCAGTGAAACTCACCCGGCAAATTCACATCTCAACTTATTTACAAATTAGTAGTATTCTACTTGCATATACTAGTTCTGAATATAAATTATAATCTCCTGATGAAATTTGAAAAGAAAAGGAGGAATGCCAGGCTCAGCCTCCTAGGCTTGCATCCTCCATGCTCCTTCCCCCTCTCTGGTTTTTCCCTGAGGTTTTTCTACACCCCTTCCCTGCCCTGCTCCTTTGCTATCCCGACCTTCCTAACCCTGCCCCGAAATGTGCTGTCCCATCCCCTCCAAACCCCGCCCCAATCAGGACCTTTATAAACAGACCACAGCCGGAAATAAATCGCTTTCGATATGTCCCTTCAAACTGTGTGTATGGGATACGGTCCCAAGAGAGGAACTATTTAGAAAATAGGTAAGATGATCAGAAGGCTGGAAACAGAAATCTTAAGTCTTTTTCTTGTCGCGACTGTCTTATTTCATGTCCCTGAGAAAGTCTCTTCATCTTCAGCCCTATTTTCTCTGTAGTCCTTGGTTTGCTTTATCTAGTTATATTGCAGAATTCTGGGATAGAGATTGTGTTCCTCTTTCCCTGAGAGGTATGTTGTAGCATAGTAATTGGATAGCCTTAACTAACACATCAATATGCATAAAATTAATAGATAATTTGTCCAGTGCATTTGGCAATTGTTACAGTCTGCTTGAATGTTGAAGAAAAAACTTCAGATCTGAATATTTTCCCAAGCAAAATTAAAACTCAAACAAATTATCTGTTGACACCCAAACCTGTTTTTTTCTATTAATTGCTACGAGATGCAAAGAGAAGAAGTAAGAAAAGGTTGGAAAAAGCTAAGGTTACTTTTAGAAGCAAAGAAAAAGTACCACCAAAAACTTTCTTTTGCAAAGTTAGTGTGTGTGGGGGGGAGAGAAGTGGTTTCTGCCCTTTTTTGTTTCTGTCTCTCCCACTTTCGATGTTATTTTTTAGCTGAGGGTCGTCTTAGCCTCTTTAGTTCAGTGGAACACAGCCAGGAGGTGCAGATTTATTGTTCACAAGGAGCTATGTTGCAGGCCGTCTCAGGCTGAGTGGGGCTGGGTCAGTCACTTTTTGGCCCTCAAAAATATGGTAAGGGTAGAAGGATAAGATATAACTCATATATGTGGCATGATGGGGTTTGGTTCTCTCCAGGCTGGCAGAATTTCACTCCCAGCACCAGGCAGATAGGAGGGGCTTGGCAAAGAGTAAAGATGAGAAGGTGAAGGGGGGAGGCAGAGAATGATTTTCGACTAAGGTAACCAGTTCTCTCTCTCCTTTTCCACTCTCCCAATTTTCCCAAGTTTCTTCTCAATTTTATGCTGTTCAAAAGATGTGGTAGTGGTTTCCTGGCATGTAGCTTTATTCAGATGTTTTGCAGAGATTACAATAGTAGATCTTTTGGCAGGAAGACTCCCGCAGGAAGCTCTTGTGAGAACTTCTGGCAGAAGGCTGACAGAATTTTTTGGTAGGAAGTTTTGGCCAGCGGAAACAATGGAGAAACACTATTTATTGCATTTCTATATTATCTGTATGCAACAGTGATACAAATTACTCTAAACAAGCAAAGTTTATAATTCATGAGAGGACTCTGACTTCAAATGGTGCACTTCAGAAAGCTGGTTTAGAGACAAACATCAACTCTGCAACAACTTGAACCACAGGTGTTTCTGTGTATCATACATTGTGTAATATTTTCAATAGTTAACTTTTCCCTCTTGAAATGAATTGTGTAGGTTTAAAAGTTCTTTAAAACTGATACAGTGGAGGGGGGCATTTTTTTTACAAAGAGACAACTGACATTTTAGGCTTTAATGTTGCATGTTGCTGTTATGAAACACAGTTTGTCATGTTTCGGAATTTTCTCTGTTAGAATAGGAATGGCCTTGGGTCTCAGCAAACAAATGCAGGCTGAAATCTATGTCTATACATATGTAATTAATTGATGTCATAAGAACATCGAGTGTTTTTAAGAAGTTAAGCACAGTTATATCATGTTTCCTCAACTGGAATTGAATAAGTCCAATATATTTGAATAAAATACTTTAAAAGTTCCTCCAGAGTTCAGTGTTACAGGCACTGAAGGTCAGAAAACCTGCTCGGACATACACCTATGACTTTCTCTCTATGATCATACCACTACTGCATTTTGATGTGATTGTGTCATTTAAACTCTCTTTGTGTTCATCCATTTACAAAATGATTAAGACTTAACTGCAGCACCTGACAGAATATTTAAATAATTAATTAGGAGGAACGCACAGATCACTGAATGAAGCTATTGTTAAAAGAACTACAGAACACAGCTATTGTATTGTAACTGCAGATGCATAAGTGAAGATCTGTCTTTGGAAGGTGGTTATTATTAAAGATTTGCATGCAATGCAGCTTCACAGACAAAACAAAAAACTGACTGCTGTATATTAGCAACTAGGTTCTGTTGTTGTCCTAAGCATTTTAACAATTTCTTTTTTTGTTATTTAATTTATTTTGTAGGCTTGTCCTACTTAAGTAGATGCTGAACTGAAGAGAAAAAATTCATTTGATTACTTTAGCTTCTTTGTTACATACAATTTATTTATATAATCCAATAACATTTGCTTTGATTGATTCAATTTAATCCATTGATTCACAAATCATGGATTAAAAGACTGAACCTTCAGATGATCATTCAAGGTTTGGGTAGTGGCAGAGGCATGGATATCAACATATTCAAAATATGAAGGCTGCTGCACAAAGAAGTAATAGTTGACCAGACTGAAACCTCTCAGTGGATTAATAATTCCACTAATATAGTGGAGGGGTTTTTCACGCTCCCAGGAGCAAGGCTAAGAAAGCGGTGAGCAGCATGCGGCAGCGCTCCCCAGGATCATGCCCCTTAGAAGCTAGGGTCGGCTCCTCCCGCTCCCGGCCCGGCGACCCCTCCGGATGGAATAGATCCACACCAGGCGAGAGTCCACGAGGAAAAGCATGATTTTAATGGAGCGCGCTCGCTTATAAGGGGGCGCGCACAAAGTTCCCGGATGAGGGCGGGTAAGAGGGGCAGAGATGGGGAGGAGACGGGGAGGAGTCACGCACTCCATTGGGTGCATGCAAACGAAAGGGAGGAGGGAAGGGAGGAGCGGTGAAGGGACCAATAGGGAGAATGAGGTCGGTGGGAGAATTCCAAGGGTCTGTGGGAAGGATTCCAAGGGATTGTGGGAAGAAGAAACTTGGATCGTAGCCATCTTTTAAGGGTACAGTGTCCATCCGGAAAGCCTCATGGTCCTGATCCTGTCGCTGCACGCGCTGCCCGGGGTCCCAGGCCTCAGTGTCCTCATCTGCCCGGCGCCTGTAATTCTTTCTCGGTCTGGTCTCCTCCGACAGAAACCATCATGTTCTTGCTTGAATCCAGTTGATAAACATCTGAAATGTGAGCAACTTTACAAATGATGGAGAAATGGGATAAAACTAAAATACCTCATTTAATACTGATATTATAAATTTTAAGATTTCTGACAAGATAAGGTGTCTTGGAGTAACTGGAAATAAGTCTTTATTATTTGACATGCACTACACTGACGATGGCTTTACTGTGTCTGAAATGGTTCTATGCAAACATGATAAATGAAGCTTAGATTTTACAGAAAGTGAATATATCTACTAGCTATGAAACCTACTTCTTTTTCCTATGGTTGCATATATAGTGCTTCAGATAGCTTACTGACTAACCTTGAGAGAAGATCATAAAAAGCCTTTCACATCACACTGAGTTATGATCATACTGGCTCACTCCTGTACCATATTAAACAAATGAAATCAGTGTAGCCACCAAAAATGTCAAAGTTCAAATCAACAGCTTTTTTTTTTTCCCTGAGAAAAATATTAAAGTATAACAGCTTGCTTATGTTTAAAGATGCATTTCAGAGACAAAAAAAAAATACAGTGCCATATAAGAAGACCCAATTCCTGTTTTAAAATACTTTTTATATAAGCAGAAGGGAAATAGAGCAGAGTTATGCACTTATAGAAGTATTGCAACAACATGATATCTGCTGATGTGACCAACCCTGGCAAACTAAGGAAGACAGATGAAATAGAAGAAGGTAAGTGTTTGCTTTAATTCTTCTTGTGTGATTTCTTGAGACATAACTTAGACAAATTTTCTTGCCTTTTTTGTGCCTTTTTAATTTGATTCGGATTTTAGCTTGCTGTCTGTTTTCTATATTAGTCCATCAGACGAACACTTTCCAAATCGACAGAATCTGAAAAACACTTTAAACACTCATCCTTGGCTATAATTCCTAATAAAAGTGTTTTCTAACCTCCACTGAGAGCTTACAACCTACCTGGACAATACTTTCATAGGCTTTAAGATGTTAACAATTAGCATTTTCCCTCTGAAACTGCTCATAAGTCATCATCTGCATCTCTGAGTATTTTGTTCAGACCATCAGTTCCAACAGATTAGGAAAAGTGTTTCTAAGGCAAGTATTTTCAACTTGCTTCTGTAGCAGGCTGTGATGACAGTCCCAAGTCATTTGTACCTGACATTCACAACATTTTGTTATAAAGAGAGTGAAAGTCTATTCAGTAACATTCACATCTGGAATACGTTTGCCCTTTACCTTCCTGTAAGAGGGTTGAGCACTACCTGAGTTCTACCTGTATTCTCAGACCTTAAGAGTCACATCTGATATTGCATTTCTTATTACATTGTTAGTATCCCATGTGCTGACTTTATTTATTTACAAGACATAAATGAAAGATGTAGACTTGAAACTCTCTGAGCATTTCTGTACTAGGAAATTATATTTAAGAAGTTCCATATAAGATTTTAATTTCTTCTTTGTAATAGTCACCAGATGATTGCAGTCTAGAGCAACAGTTTGTGGTCTATTGCTAACTGAAACCTCAACACTCACTAACAAGGAGTCTGCAGTGCTGTGCTGTTCAAGAGCTCTAAAGCTTTGGATTTACATGCTACAGTGTTATGTACTAATGGTTTCTTTCATATGAAAAAATCCCAACCAAACAATAACAGAAAAAGCAATGCTGGCAGACTTTCCTAGAAATTGGTGGTAGAGGATAGAGGATGAAACAATGTTTTAATTTGTTCTGTGATTTTGCATGGAATGTGTATTTGGCTTAAAGGTGTGAGAAGACTTATTATTGAATTTTTATTGTTACATAACTTAAAATTAGTCTGATAAATATAAAACAGAGCATTCGTAATATGCATAATTTGTAATTTGAAACTTTGTTTTTTGTAAAAGATCGAGAGCATTCGAGGAGTTATAACCACAAAATCATTGAATGATAGGATTGTAGAAAGCTTTGGGTTGGAAGGGACCTTAGAGATCATATAGTTCACTTTCTACTAGACCAAGTTACTCAGAGGTTCATCCAGCTTTGCCTCACACATTTCTAAAGACGGGACAACCTCAACTTCTCTGGCCCTCACCACCCTCAAAGTAAATAATTTGTTCCTGATATCTAATCTACCCTCTTTCAGTCTGAAGCCATTATCCCTTGTCCTGTCACTACATGCCCATGTAAATAATCCTTCTCTGTCATTTTTATAGGCTCCCTTCAGGTACTGGAAGGCTACAATTAGGTCATTCAGAAGCCTTCTCTTTTCCAGGTTGAACAATTCCAATTCTCTCAGCTTTTTCTCACAGGAGAGATGCTTCACCTCTCTAATCATCTTGGTGGCCCTCCTCTGGACTCACTCCAACAGGTCAATGTTCTTCCTGTGCTCGGGACTACAGTAAATTAGATTGAATCTGTCCTGATTTCTTATGAAAACAATTGTCTGTGAGGATGGTTACCAAACATATGTATCAAAAATACAGATTGGATCAAGAATCTAATAACAAATAAGGTTATAAAGGAATAAAAGAATTATGAAGTTGAATTTGGCATATAATAGATGAATGAAGCCTGAAGACTATCGCTGAATGTGATACCTACTTCTTCATTACTACCAGTAGGTAAGTTCTCAGTCATAGTTACCAAAAAATGTCAGATAAGTTGATCACCAATGTTGCTTCACAACCATTGGCAGAAACTTAGAGAATTCAGTAAGCAAGCATACAAAGACTTGAATCATACTGCTCTTTTTTTTTTAACAAAAAAAAAAAGGTATATTCAGGCAATATTTCTGTCATTATGCATAGAAGTACAGAAGCCTTGCTTTTGGATACAGGACATCTGCTTTGGAAAATCTGCTGTTCTTTTGCATCTCTACTAGCTAAAGATCATACCTGCTTTGGAAGAAGTCTAGTAAAAAACCTAATTTCCAAGGGTTTCTGTCCATGGGGAGTCACATATCAGATACAATATAAAAGATTACTTCAAGGTTGTATTTTTTATTGGTTTTGGCTGAGCAGGAAAAATGCCAAGTACCCAACACAGAGTCAAAGCTCCCCTGAAGGGAAAGGGAGGGAGGGAGGGAAAAAAACATGAAAAACTAAAACTTAAAATGGCAAGGTTTTTTTATATTTAAACACAAGAGGGTAAATTAAAAAGAAAATACAATATAACACACATATATACAAATGTGAAAAGAAAGCAACAATTACTCCACCCCAAGTCACCCACCCAATAATACAGATTCCACCACACCAGCCACAAAACACCCCAAAAGATACCTCCCAAGAGACACCTGGCAAGAGAGGAAAAAAAAAAACCAAAATAAAAAATATTTACTTTCTGACCCAAACAGCTGTGAAGTGGTGGCAAGGCCAAACGCACCTAGCATGGTGACATCATGTCCCCTCAGCACTCAGCCATGAAGGAGGCTGGCCACCTCCTACACCTGTTTTTATACTTGCTTTGATGTCAGATGATATGAAATATCTCTTTGGTTTCTTAAGTCAGGTGATGTTTGTCCCCTCTAACCTACGTGACACTATGTAGGCCTACTAAAATTAAGGCCTAATCTAGGCCTAGCTAAAACTAAGGCCAAACTACCACATATATGAGGAAGCTCTGCCAATGCGTTCCTTGTGACCACAAAACTAAATTATTTCATTTTAGTTTTCTCCTCCCAAGACACTTGGTAGGTCTGCTTTCTCCTTTGCATCTTGCTCAAAAAGCAGTGCCACTACTTCATCAGTTTAATCTATAAACCACTTCCTATACTGTACCCCTTCATGCACTCTTTGCATTCCCTTCTTTGGCTATGAAGACGAAGGTTGATTTTCAATTCCTTCTCCCTATTTTTTCAGATCACCTAACTTAATAGAGTTGGTCCTGTTTACATTTAAGGTCTCCTCCTGGGATCTGAAGCTGAATGACACACATAACATTTATTTTTCGTATCCCGTGGTCAGGTCTTATCTCTAAACTCCTACAAGGGTGAGTACTGAAGCCGATTAGATTCTACCCTTTCTCACTTCTAAAGAGCATTTGAGAGATCCCTTCCAGCCATGCCCCTCCTGCAAAAACAAAGAAGTTTTCATAATGACTGTTTATAGCCTTTATGTCCTTTCTGAGTACCTTCCTAGTTTTGTCTTTACAGATTCCTATTATACAAACACACTCCTTTGAGCCATGATTATTTGCATCCTCCCTGGAGTAAGGAGGAACCTTTATCTGTGTTAGTTTGCATTGGCCTAGGAAGCAACAAAACCATTTTGAAGGAGATAGAAAATTCTTTTTGTGAGTCTGCAAGACAATATAAGCTACTTTTGCTGAACTGCAGATCATTACAAATTTTTCATGATTGAAAAGACTGACTCATTATACTTGTAGAACAAGTCTTTCATTATTCTTTCATGCTTCCTGTATGATTACATGAACTTAAGTGCCATCTGTCAGCCTCTTTTGGAGAAAATAGGCTTATATGAGTATTAGTTTAAATTTAAGTTCTAAACCTTCAGTTTACCTATCAAGTATTACCCTGACTAAATGCATGGTTGTTCTAGTTCAAGCATCTGGGGAACAGCTTATTACTGTGTGGGTTTAGTCAAAACTGTGTATTCTATGCCCTCTGTGTCATTTCTAACAATCTGTTAATAATGGACCATTTGCAGCAGCTGCCCAGGGCACACCTGGCCTCTCAGGCTACAAACTGGATGTTAGAGAACCCAGTTGAGATAGGGTCTTCCCACCAATGACTCAGGTGTGTAACTCTCCTCCGGGGAGGCATTAGCACCTTAACACCCAGCCTGAGGAGTCATGTCTCCTAACGGGCCATCAACGATTCCAAAAGTACCCCATGACTCATAGAGTAAATCACCCATTGTGAAACTCCTTGCCCTGGGGGAGGTACTGGGCATTCCATCTGAACCTGAGCATATATAACCTTGGGGTTTGGAGACTTCTGGCACCACTTGTCAGATCCAGAGGAGGACTAGAATCTCAACAGGACTGCAACTGCCACTTCTCAACCAGACTGCGACCATCATCCTCACCAAAAGGTATTCCTTTCCTTTTACTTTGGACTCAGGGGGACCATGTGGTGCTCAGCACAGGGGCTAACAAACACCATTCTGTTCGTGCCCGAGGGTGCTGGGCTATACATTTGGGTTTTGTGGGTTAAACCCAATTTTTCCCGCATCATTGTATTTATTGTAATCTTTGTATTAAATTGTAACTCTGACTTGTAATCTCTTTTGAGTTGGGTCATTTCTCCTGCCGGTTTACCTTTAAACCAGCACAATGGTGATAAATCAGAAGACAAAGACCAAGACAGAAATTCCACAGGAAACAAAATAGAAGCAAAATAAAAATAAAAGTGGTGTCATACAGGAGAATGAAGGATTTTTTGAGGAAAGCTTCTGACTGCTGACTGCCTGGTAATGCAAAGTCTGGCAAACAGTGCATTTCTCAACTCATATTTCAACTCAGAGCATGCCTGTCCCTTAAGGGTGTTGGTTTGAAAGGGGTGACATTGTAGGATATATGTAGTGAATCAGAAAATACTGACACAGGGCAATGATATCTGTCAGTTGGGTTAGAAACAAAGAGACAATTTCCCTTAGACGACTCTGAAAAGGCAAGCCTGGAAACATGGTGGAGCTGGTGGGGAGAAAGATACACATATTCCTTTATTAATTTTATCTATTATTTTGCACACTTTCTACTTTTAAATGAATAAATAATGCCCTATTTTGAAGAAAATATTTTTAATTCAGTTTAATATATTTCTGTCATGGTGCCCCACAGTCAAGAATGAGAGGACATACAGGTACCAAATTAACTTACTGGAGCATGAACTTTACAGATCCCATAATGTGGTCCTATAATCATTAGTAGGAATCAAAAAAAAAAAAAAAGAAAAAAAGTTAAACCAGCCACATAAATCATCACAGAAAACAACAAACATTTTTTGTTAGACAGTATCTTGGTGGGTCATAAGAAGGTTAAACCTGTGTATAGGCTTGTATCACAGCTAACCTGCTAATGCAGCCAAATAGTAACAAGTGATTCAGATAAATATAACCATTGCACAATTACTGTGCAGTTATTCTTGTTTCTCACCAAACTGCAGATATCCTGTACAAAATAATAAACTATATTTAATTAAATAATATATCAGTGTCCAGAGAAAGATCTATGCAATGACTGTCTTTTTTCTTCCTGATGAAAATGCAAATGTAACCATTAATAGTTTATAAATAGAGCTTAGCTAGAATTGGAATAATGTTTATCCTGCTTTAAGCTAAATAAAAGAAGAATTGTTCCATAAAATTTGTTGATGTAAAATCCCAAGTAATTTTTTTTATTTTGGAAAGGTAACTTTAATTATTCATCTTTCTCTGGGCTTTCTCTTAGGAAAAGAGTATTTCTTTATATGCTACTATGATGACACCTGAAAAAAGCTCAAAAAAAACTTAAAGAAACTGGTAGTGCCTTTTTTCCCCTGCAGAATCCTAAAGTTATGCAGTGAAATGAAAATGCTCATATCACAGCCTAAGCTTTTATCTCAAAACCAGAATGCTACTTAAAGAGGATACTGAATATTACTGCAATGCAGAACCACATATTTAGATTCAGTGCAGGACAAATACTTCTGCTGCAAAACCATGTGATGGAAAAAAATGAAATGTCTGTCTTTCCCATAGCCTGTAAAGTGAATAAAACCCCTAAGAGTCTGCAGTTTGCTTAGTGTATTAACCTATGGACCTCAATATTGTAAAGTGAAAATATGGATCAACTCCGACACTTCATTTTCATAGGACAAATAGAATTTGGATTAAATATTTCTCATGAATCTGTGGGAAATCAATAGTGTTTACAGAACTAGTAAAGCTTAGTTTGGATGCTGAATCTAAACCTTTTGTTTATAAGTTCTTACGAGTTAAAGCCTTTAAGGGAAGCTTTTTTCCCAGATTTTTGATCTTCTCTCTGTGACTTCCGTTTTGAATGTAGCAAGGCTTAGGAAAAAAAATGGAACTGAAACTGGCTTAATGCGTTTTATAGATTTTCTGACACCAAATTATTATTACTGGTCCCCTGTTGACACTATTGCACATGGATGTCTTAAATGCAACTTGCAACCACTTGATTGAGATTTTTCTATAACAAAGTTAAACCCCCAGGCAATTGTCAATAACCTCTCTGGAATATTGAGAGACTCTTGGAGACAAGAATACACAAACATTTGATAATCTGAACTGAAAATAGATCTGCGCTGAGATAGTCAAACAGAACCCTGCAAGCACAAGCATTTGCATGTGTACACTGTATAGGAGAATTCACATGAAATAATGATTCAATACTTACAATATATGGGTGATATATAAAGAAAAGTGACATTCTTAAATTAAATTTCAGTGAGGAATCTGTGATGGATAGTGTGACATAAATAACAGAATTAAGCTTGTGTCTGCTATACATAGTGCTAGGTGATTATTTTCTTTTAAAGTTCTTCCTCTGAACCACTCACTTGGAAGGAAAGAAAGAGCACTGAAGTGAGAAATGACTTCATTTACATGCTTGCAGATCTGCTTCTCTGTGTTGTGATAGGGCTGTGTAGAGTAATCAACAGTAAAACCACCAGAGATTAAACAATGACCCTACAGGTCATACAAATGCTGAAAAATTGCACCACTTTTTGCATCTGTGTGAAAACCTGGTAGATAACTTGATACTGAACAATAAGTTAGAATAACAGCAGATGTGGAGGATTCATTAAACTAATAAAAACCTTATAAGCTAACAAAGATAGATGTCCTTAGAATTATTTGACAGACTGATTTTGAAACAAGGACTTCAACTTGGCTTCCATTTAAGTTACCATAACTTTAGGACTGGGTGTGGTGGTTTAAAGGTAAACTGGCAGGAGAAATGAACCCAACACAAGAGAGATTATAAGTCAAAGTTACAACTGAATAAAAATAATACAATAAATGCAATGGCACAAAGAGAAATTGGTTTTACCCACAAAACCCAGAAGTATAACCCAGCACCTTGGGACACAAACACAATGGTGTTTGTTAACCCCTGTGCTGAGACCCACGCGGTTCCCCTGAGACCAAAGTAAAAGGAGGTGAAAAACCTCTTGGTGCAGATGATGGTTGCAGTCTGGTCGAGAGTGGTGGTCTCCTCCTACTGAGGTTCTAGTCCTCCTCTGGATCCACCAAATGGTACCCAAAGTCCAAAACCCCCAAGATTATATATGCTCAGGTTCAGGCTGGAGCACCCAGTACTTTCCCCAGGGGGGTAGTTCCACAATGGGTGATCTGACTCTGTGAGTCATGAGGTATTTTTGGAATTGTTGATGGCCCATTAGCTGACACGCCCCCTCAGCCTGGATGTGAAGGTGCTAACAACTCCTCAGAGAGGAGTTATCAGAACTCCTATCTCACAGGCTTCTCTAATACCCAAGCTTACATCCTGAGGGGTCAGGTGTGCCCTGGGCAGCTGCTGCAAATGGTCTATTGTTAACAGTTTTTGAGAGATCACACAGAGGGCGGAGAATACACACTCTCTAGGCGGAGAACCAGGACACTGGGTTATAGTTTATGTCATGAGAAAAGGTGGTGGGAGACAGAAACGCAAAGATTTCTAGTCTCACCTGTATTAATATCAAGTTATTACCTATAAGCGTCCTTGGAACAATCAAAGCTTTATGAACCCAACACTGCCTGATGAACACTGGACAGAACATAGGCTGGAAAGATTTTTGACTTCCCTGTGAGAACCACACTTAAGCTAGGGAGAACTTAATAGCAATAAGCGCCTCCAGAAAATCAGAGCCTTATGTTCCCAACTCTGCCTAACGACATGGATAGCACACAGGTTGGAAGGGTTTCTGACCTCTGATATGAGACCACACTTCATAGCAAGAAAAGAAATTTTCCTCACGACAGCTCCTGAAATAACATTTATTAATACAAGTATGTGACAATGACTATATGGGTTACTTAGTCAGTAAAAACATTTAGCTGCAGGATTGTAAAAATTACCCCAAAAGACACCGGCACAAAACACATTTTACAGGCAACTCCAGCAGTATATCCCTCCCATGACAAACTTAACTAACAGGGGATTACTAAACAGAAACACAACAGTTCAACCCCTCATGTAAAGACACTTAGTAACTCAAAAGAAAAGCAACAGGAAAAATACAGCTGTTTCCCATTAACACATATACACCCAGTGAGCTATAACAAATTATAATTAGTAAGGCATAGGAAAATAAAGTAAGAATTTGGTTGCTTACACCTGCAATGTCCAATGGGATGGAGGAGACAGGGTAGCTTGTAGGTTGCCCTCCCAGAGGTAGAAGTTTTTCTCACCAGTTTTGGTTTACAGTCAATCTTTTTTTTACCTTTTTTTTTCTTTAGGGGGTTTGTGTGACTAAAGTCAATACTTTGGGGGTGATAGACAGATGCCTGAGGGGTGGCTCCTTGGGTCTTCTGCAGGGTGCCACAGGGTGTGGCAAAGAAAGGCCATGCTAATGTAATAACATTCCATTCTCTGGTAACACCATCACTTATCAGCATCTCTCCAGGAGGGCTGAAGTGTTTCTGTCAACTCATCGAGGGCCATCATCCCACAGTTTACAACTCAGTCTTTTCAAAGTTAATACCTTCTATAGGGAATTATGCAAGTGTGGTTTTATCCTAGAAGAAAACGGTCACTTTGTTGTCTGTGGATGATATCATACAGATGATATTTTGCTTTTGAACATTAGGTTGTGCTACTGCATTACTTTGTTTCTTGCAAAATGCTGATGACTTTCCTCACTTACCTCTGAACAGAAGAAACTACTCTGTGGACACCTCTGCTTCTTTTCATTGGTGTTAAAAGGAGCCTGAAACAAACAGGGCACACTAGATATCTAGTTTTTAAGCAACTAGAGTTAGAGAATTCTGCATGCACAGAATTTAACCCTTCACCAATGAGCTTACTAATCTCCAGCAAATCATGTTTCAATTAATTTTATTCATGGTAGTTTTTCTATTTTTGCACTTTCTGTAAAACATCTTCATCTCTAGTTAAGTCTGAACTATGTATAACTTCCTTCATAGATCTGTGTTAGCATTCCCAATCTGGAATAAACCACAGCCCTTTTCCCCTGACAATTTTTAAGGTCTTTCTTTTGTGCCCTCTGTGAACAAATGAAAAAGGAAAGGCTTGATTCATTAGGTTCATGTTATCTCATGACAGTGTTAGGATAGACCAGACAGTGCAATAGCTAAGACACAGGTGGGAGCTAGCTAGCTTTTTACCAGAAAAAGACAGGGCAGCAAGACAGGAGCTGAGCAAAGGCTGTGGTTCAGCTCCACCTGGGTTTCCACTAGCAGGAAATAGAAATCATGCAGGAGGAGCAAAGGGGTAGAAGAAAGCAAAAGAAAATATTCTGCTCTGTTAGTGTAGCCAAAGAATGCTATAAAATAATTTCAAATAAATGTCAATGACATCATGCCAGTATCAGCTGACAGAAGACCTGATAAATGAGACAGGTATCTCTGCTGCCACCTGTTACCCAGCTGCTAGGGGATTAATTTGGTAGGAAATTTCTACCTGTTCTGGAGATGTCCTGAAATTGGACGGCAGGGGACCAGTTTTGGGAACTGTCTAGATACCTATTACCTGGTTATTTTTAGGGAAGTGGTTACAGGTCTAATGTTCTGAAAAGCAAATATGAACTTCCATTAACATATATGAGTAAACAGTCAGAGAATTAAAGAAAAAAAAACCAGCTACCACTAAACTCAAGACCCATCAAGTGAGAGATGTACTGGAAGAATATTTATGAGATGTGTAAAGCTATGTCTAAAATACTTCCACTTTCTTTGAGCTTCACAGTTGGTGTTCATATGGTCTACTTTTAGATATTTAATTTTAGAAATCTACAATATGCACTTCTTTGTTCAGATTAGTCATCTTGGGCTCACTATATAGTTAGAAGAGAGAAGTATAACATTTTCATTGGGGCTGTTATGGTTTACTTAGACCGCATGAACCAACATCTAGATGTACAGGTCTCTCTCTACTAATAACAGTTCATGATATTGGGTAGGTCATGTGTGGAGAGCTAGAGCTGGCCAAATGAATCATGAATCAGGCCCCAAATTCCCTTTGCATCCTGGAACATCATGGAAGGAAAATTTGCATTCTGTTATCCATTGTGCTCAAACTTTGCTTGCTGGCCAGATGATAAAATATTCCATGTTACAAAGCATGTATGTGTTTCTTGGTATGTCTCTTCAAGAAAATAATTACTTGTGAGAAAATACTAGTATATTACTATAGTAGTACAGCAAATCCTCTTTTTCATTATTTTATTACAGTGAAGGAAGACTTCTGTCTATAAATTTATTTAACTTCTCAAACAGTTATACTGCAAAAAGCCAAGAAAAAAAGTAATTTTTTTTTCATCCCAACTCCAGCTAGATCTATCACTGTGATTTTCTGAGCTTTTTTTTTTTTTTTT